>WSYH01001272.1:0-84621 GCA_036426205.1 Ascaphus truei | reverse complement strand
AGGGTGGGAGAGAGAGAGAGAGAGGGTGGGAGAGAGAGAGAGAGGGTGGGAGAGAGAGACAGAGAGAGAGACAGATAGAGAGACAGATAGAGAGACAGAGAGACGGATAGAGAGAGACAGAGAGACGGATAGAGAGAGACAGCCGACAGTGCTCTGAAAAACAGTTTTGCTGTCGGCTGAAAAATCCAGCGCCTCAGCACGCCTGCGGACGCTCGCGTGAGCCCCCTCTCAAGGCATCCTCATTGAGGATGCAGGGGCTCAGCACGGAGCGTCCGCACGGCTCAGCGCGGCCTGTCCTTCTATGGACTCGGCCAGAGAGCCAGAGAGAGAGAGACATAGAAAAAGAGAGACACACAGAAAAAGAGAGACAGAGAGAGAGAATGTGAGACAAAGACAGAGAGAGTGCGAGGGCGAGAATGCGAGGGCGAGGGCGACACAGGGAGAAGGCGAGGGCGACACAGGGAGAGGGTGACACTCACAGACACACACACTCACAGACACGCAGAGACACACTCACGCAGAGACACACTCACGCAGAGACACACTCACGCAGAGACACACTCACGCAGAGACACACTCACGCAGAGACACTCAGAGACACACACTCACTCAGGCACACACACAGGCACACTCAGACACACTCACTCAGACACACACACGCAGACACACACACACGCAGAGACACACACGCAGAGACACACACGCAGAGACACACTCACTCAGAGACAGACTCACTCAGAGACACACTCACTCAGAGACACACAGAGACACACACTCACTCTGACACACACACACACAGACACACACACACACAGACACACACAGGCACACACACACAGGCACACTCACTCACGCAGAGACACACACGCAGAGACACTCATGCAGAGACACACTCAGAGACACACTCACTCAGAGACACACTCACTCAGAACACTCACTCAGAACACTCAGAGACACACACTCGCTGACACACACACACACACACAGACACACACACAGGCACGCACACACAGGCACACACACAGACACACTCACTCACAGACACACTCACTCAGACACACTCACTCAGACACACTCACTCACAGACATTCACTCAGACACTCACTCACAGACACTCACTCTGTCACTCACACACACACTCACCGGGTCGCACGCGGCAGCAGGCCCCTCCGCACGGCAGCAGGCCCCTCCGCACGGCAGCAGGCCCCTCCTTAAGGCAGCAGGCCCCTCCTTAAGGCAGCAGGCCCCTCCGCACGGCAGCAGGCCCCTCCGCACTGCAGCAGCCCCCTCCTTAGGCAGCAGGCCCCTCCGCACGGCAGCAGGCCCCTCCCCCCCGAAGCACGCTCCCCGAACACCAAGCGGGGATCGGGGGCAGGTGATTAGGGGGAGATCATGCGCAGGAGGCGCGCACGGGGGAAGCTGGGTTGGCGCTTCCCCCTCCGTCCCACGTGGGTTGCGCGCGGGGCTTGCTTTGGGCTTCCCCCTCCGTCCCACGTGGGTTGCGCGCGGGGCTTGCTTTGGGCTTCCCCCTCCGTCCCAGTAGGGAGCGGAGGGGGGAGGGAGCGGAGGGGGGAGGGAGCGGAGGGGGCTAGATTGCGCGCGGCGCTTGTTTTGGGCTTCCCCCTCCGTCCCACGTGGGGAGCGGGGGGGGGTGGTGAGGGTACGAGGGATTCTGGGTTGATGGGGCGGGCAGGCAGCGGGCCCACAGGCAGCACAGAGGGCAGGACACCCTGCTTGCCCTGTGCATGCGCGCCGGGACCAAGGAAATCGCCGCCATTTTTTTTTTAACGTTTTTTTAAAATGTAATGAACAGGCACCCGGCCGGGCTCCCCCTGACTCACTGGAGGAGATCAGGAGGGGGAGGAGATCAGGGGTAGGAGCTCTTCCCCGCGTTAACCCAATCAGGGAGGGAGATTATTTATTTATTAAAAAAAATAAAAATTTGGCAGGAGCAGGGGAATTCATAGAGCTGCAGCACGGGTCGCCAGCGGCCTAAATCCACTCGCAACGGGCGAATGGTTATCATTATTTGTCGAGCACTGTATATATATATATATATATATATATATATACTGTGATTATTATTGTTTATTTATACAGAGTCAACATGTTCTGCAGCGCAGTACAGTGGGGGTAAAGAGGTCCAATGTTGAAACAAAAAGTAAAGTAGCAACTAATTGTGGGATAGAGTATGCCTCAGGAAGGAGTATTGTCCAGCCTTATTGATCTATGAGACAACTTTAAGGAGTGACAATAATTGACCCATAGTATGTATGCCGTCTTGGACGACTTCTGGTTTCTGTAAAAATGGAGGGCCTTTGGGGTTAACTGTGTGGGCTCCCTCAGGTTACTCCCCTCTCCACAGTGTGATGTATGATGTCAATGTAAGGTTATCTATAGCCCCCCTTATGTTCAAGAAACAAATTCTTCAGTGTTATGACTTGGATCCTCACTGTGAGTGAGGTGTGTGTGTTTTGGAATATGTATTATCTCTGACCATTACCTCATCTCATTTTCTCTCTCTCGCTTCTCTCCATCTCCATCTCGCCCTCGTTTTTGCAGAAACCTGCGCTCTATTAACCTACCAGCTTTTGATTCCACTTTACGCTCCTCCCTCTCCTCTCTCAGTTCTGCTTCAGACCCTGACAACCTGGTCAGGAACTACAACTCTGCCTTATCTTCCTCTCTTGATCTTCATGCCCCGCTTTCTCTCTGCCGTCCTCGCCCTTCTAACCCCAGACCCTGGCTAAACTCCCACACACGCATGCTGCGTTCCTCCACTCGTTCCACTGAACGCCTCTGGAGGAAATCTCATACGCTCGCAGACTTCATTCACTACAAATTTATGCTATCCTGTTTCAACTCTGCCCTCTCTCAAGCTAAACAAACCTACTTTTCATAACTAATCAACACACACAAGTCTAACCCACGCCGTCTCTTTTCTGTCTTTGACTCTCTACTCAGACCACCCTCAGCTGCCTCCTCTTCTTCCTCCATCTCACCTCAGGACTTTGCTGTCTTTTTTAAGGAAAAGCTGGAGTCCATACGGCAGAACATCCCATCTGTTGCCTCCTCCCATCCCACAATGCTTCCCAACTCTCCTCCTGCCTTTCTTGACTCTTTTTCCGCTATCTCGGAGGAGGATGTGTCACTGCTGATCTCCTCTTCTCCCTCTACCACTTGCCATCTTGATCCCATTCCCTCCCATCTCCTAAAACCTCTTGCTCCTTCTATAATCCCTATGCTCACACAGATCTTTAACTCTTCCCTCTACTCTGGTACCTTTCCATCATCCTTCAAGCATGCAACAGTCATACCATTACTCAAAAACAGCAAGCTTGACCCTACCTGTCCTTCTAACTATCGACCTGTCTCCCTCCTGCCTTTTACCTCCAAACTACTTGAACGTCTTGTATTCTCTCGATTGCTACACTTTCTCAACACCTATTCTGTCCTAGACCCTCTACAATCTGGATTCCGCACTGCTCACTCTACTGAAACAGCCCTCACTAAAATAACTGACGACCTCCACGCTGCCAAAGACAGAGGTCATTACACTCTGCTCATATTAATCGACCTCTCTGCAGCATTCGACACCGTGGACCACCCTCTTCTCCTTCACATTCTCCATACTCTTGGTATTCGGAACAAAGCTTTATCCTGGATCTCCTCTTACCTCTCCCATCGTACCTTCAGTGTCTCTTTTGCTAACACCTCCTCCTCCTCTATTGATCTCTCTGTGGGGGTACCCCAGAGCTCTGTCCTGGGACCCCTTCTCTTTTCTCTCTACACACTCTCTCTAGGTGACCTAATCACATCTTTTGGGTTTAAATATCACCTCTATGCTGACGACACACAAATTTACCTTTCAACCCCTGACCTTACACCTGCTATACAGACCAAAGTTTCTGAATGCCTCTCTGGAATATCATCCTGGATGGCCATCCGCCGACTGAAACTTAACATGGCAAAAACAGAGCTCCTTATACTTCCTCCCAAACCTGGCCTTACTACCTCCTTCCACATTGCTATTGGAAATACGATCATTCACCCAGTAGCCCACGCACGCTGCCTAGGGGTTACACTTGATTCCTCTCTCTCATTCTCTTCTCATATTCAAAACGTTTCTAAAACTTATCGCTTTTTCCTCCGCAATATCACAAAGATACGCCCTTTCCTCTGTTACTCAACTGCAATAACTCTGACTCAGGCCCTCATTCTCTCACGTCTCGATTACTGCAACCTCCTGCTGTCCGGCCTTCCTACCTCTCACCTGCCTCCCCTACAATCTATCCTAAACGCTGCTGCCAGAATCACTCTACTCTTTCCTAAATCTGTCTCCGCATCTCCCCTCCTGAAATCCCTCTCCTGGCTTCCGATTAAATCACATATCTCACACTCAATTCTCCTGCTCACTTTTAAAGCTTTACATTCTTCTGCCCCTCCTTACATCTCAGCCCTAATTTCTCGCTATGCACCATCCCGACTCTTGCGTTCTTCTCAAGGATGTCTTCTTTCTACCCCCTTTGTATCTAAAGCTCTCTCCCGCCTTAAACCTTTCTCACTTTCTGCCCCACACCTCTGGAATGCCCTTCCCCTCAATACCCGACTAGCTCCCTCGCTATCCACCTTTAAGACTCACTTTAAGACACATCTGCTTAAAGAAGCATTTGAGAAGCACTGGATAATGATGGACACATGACACAAAAAGCTTGGCCCCCTGCAGACGCACTTACTAGTATTCCCTCCTACTGTCTCTGTACGTTGTCCCTACCTACCAATTAGATTTTAAGCTCCTCGGATCAGGGACTCCTTCCTTAATGTTACTTTTACAGTATGTCTGAAGCACTTATTCCCATGATCTGTTATTTATATTATTTGTTATTTATATGATATGTATTACTACTGTGAAGCGCTATGTACATTTATGGCGCTATATAAACAAAGACATACAATACAATACAAGATGTATTCTGTCATTCTTTATTGATTTCCAGTTAGTAACATGCCCTAACTAAGCTAGCACCTGTTAAACAAATTCGAAACCTACGTTTGTGGAAGAGAGATGCAAATTGTCCTGGTCTCATATGGTTGCACCTAGCGCCGCCTGACCACCGCTATCCTCACAGGGTTGCCTATACTTCAGCCTGTGCTCACATTGAACCAGACCATCCAGCAGGTTCTCCTTGCATCCCAGCCACCCTGCATCCTTTTCCCGCTTCCTCCTTTTCAATGGGTAATCAAGTAATGTACAGTACCTCCCCTTGATTGAACGGTGAACTACCAGGGGATGAAGTCATGAGTTATTGTTTGCCACAATTGTATCTCAAGGTACACCGTATGTCATTAAATCTGAAGTGTTTTAGATGGCTGTCTATAAAGTACCTTTTTTTCATACTTTGATCCATGCTCAGCCTGCATCTACCAAGCACCCTGTAAAGGGCTAAGAGGCTTAGCATTGTCATTGTCCACACCAAATCTGATGTGACCGCCTTAAGGAGGGCTTCAAGTATTTAACCAGTTTTACATGCTAGATCCTCAGTAAAATTAATAACTGTCGTTAGCAAAAGCTTTCCATTATTTGAATGTTATACAGTACACTTCCAAATAGAAAAAAAAACATCTATTATTGCATTGTGCAGACTTTTCTTTGGAAACTTATGCTACAAAAAGTTATATTTTACGCCTGAAAAACACAAAACAGATGTCCGGAATTGCTCATGTTATAGCCATTAAAGTGAACATTAATAGCATAAACAAATCACAAAGTGGACACACTCAGGACAGAATGAGAGCAAACTACCTAGATAGATATTGTAGATGCCAAAAGATAAACGATGACAATTAAGAATTTTTCTTGTCAAGAAATCAGTTAAAAAGGGCAATGACAGGATGGACAAGATGCCATCTTTCAATTTTAACTTTAAAATGTTAATGAACATCAGGAATCAATGGGCCTATTTAAAAAAAGAACATTATGACATCTCATCTAAAGAATAGGTTTGAAATAGATTGGAACGTACTGTAGTGCTGACGAGTATTCTAAAACAAATCTGGGGCAATCACCAACAAGACCCAGGAGCACGCTGGGTACATGCTGGGTACATGCTGGGTATATGCTGGGTACATGCTGCAACATTTCAGTGACATTTCTGCAGACAGACTAATGGCCCATCGGATTAACAGTGGGGGTGTCTGGCAGTCCCATTCAAACTGAGTGGGACTGCCAGGGACCCCTGCTCTGCTAATCCGATGGGCCATTAGTCTCTGCAGAAATGTCACTGAAATGTTGCAGCATGTACCCAGCATGTACCCAGCATGTACCTGGATCTTGTTGGTGATAGCCCCAGATTTTCCAAGGCAAGTTTAAGGCAAGTTTTAGAATATTCATCTGCGCACCTGTATGTTTGATAATACCAGGAATAATCCATTCTCATTCTCTTAGTGTTACCATGATGTTGATAATGAGCATGATGTTACGAGTTATCCATATGTACTTTCACACTAAATGTATTTTTATCCAAATGTACTTTTGTTTGCTCTAAACATTGTGTGTTAACGGAGTAATTAAAATAAAAGTGAGTATATTACTG
Organism: Ascaphus truei; assembly: GCA_036426205.1. Classification (NCBI taxonomy): domain Eukaryota; kingdom Metazoa; phylum Chordata; class Amphibia; order Anura; family Ascaphidae; genus Ascaphus; species Ascaphus truei. The sequence continues at coordinate 78,028 of WSYH01001272.1, read as the reverse complement.
GCTTGGAGACAGGATGCTTCTGCAGTGGAGACTAGATACATTTCAAAAGGGTTAATACTTGTATAGAATAAAAGAATGTCCAAGTTATTTTTTCCAGTTGCTTTTATTTGACTGATGAAAACAGAACAAAGTGACCATGTTCAAAGACCATTTATCCAGTAGCCTTTGCTGATATTGTCTAAGTCTAATTGGATTTTAATTAAATGATATTTCCTTTATGATAAGTGAATAAAACTGAGTTTTAATTAACATCACAAGGTAAAAACTTGAGATATAAAACCCCAATAGAATATATATAAAAATTACTTTCCTCTTTGCTTCACTGAAATATGTCAACAATATTAGTAGGTCAGCAAAATGTTTGGATGAACTAGGCAATGAACTAGTCATTGCTAACTTTTCCCTCAAGTGTGGCTTAGAAATTCAGTTTTTTTTAATAATAAAATGCATATGAATCAATAATACTTTATATTTTATATTACATATAAATAACTTGTAGTACTTACAGTATTTATAGGTCTCAAAAGCTCCATAATACTTGTGTTAAATCAATGTGAAAAAATGTCCTTACAAATTGAAAGGATTTGGTTTCCTGCTTTGGAAGATAACTTGGCTATTGCTGCTTTAAAAAGCATTATACGTGAGGATTGAGAACAATCAACAAAGACTAACATACTTTAAGAATACTCCAAGGAGAACTTAAGCAAGTCCATATTTAACATTTCATGCTGAGATTTATTTTTTTAATTAACTCAGGCTGAAGATGGCTAATTTATGGGCAGATGGTGGGCACATTAAGGAGTCACAACAGTGCAGGCAAATGAGACAATAGACAACTGAGATAGATTTTTAATGCCAAAGATAGAGCATGGAAACTTTAAAAAAGACTGAAAAGATTGTAATTATCAAGTGATTTAGTAAGCTACAAGCAGGTAACAAACGTTGTTGGTATACATAGATATGATGGAGCAGGATTGGCCTTTAATAGAACACCCGACGTCTCGAGCTATTACTAAGATAAACATTCGCATTTAACCCAATAAAAACACCAGACAACTAAGCAGGTATAAATGACCACAGCTTCATTGACACCATATATAATGAGAAATATTGAATATCAGCGCTATCTTCATTGATATCGTTATCTAAATAGAACATTTATATAATTAAAGAATTATAATTAAAAATCTATAGTGCATATATATCACAATAGATGAAGATACAATATGTGATTAGAGTGCTAGTGGCGAGCTAGTTAAGCTTTGTTTTTTTACATTTTGTTACACTATGGAGCATACTCTTCTCTCTTCTGTTGTTTAACCATACATAATTAGCAGAGTCAGATTGAAACAACCCCTGGGGCTAACCAATCCCACCACTACTGATAACCACCATGCCCACCATTCATACATGCCTAGTAGGAAATATATCAAGACAACCCTGCCAAACCGGAAGGACATCACCGGACTGTCTGCCCAAGTCACAGCTCAGAAACACCTTCCCTACCTTATTTCCAGCAGGGAAATGTATCAATCTTTCAATGTGAAATTGGACCACTAATTCCAGCGCCATAAGATAGGCAATTTTAATATCTAAAATTTGCTTCAGCACCACACTAAATGGAGAGCTTGCTTTCACCCTCCTCGTTCCGGGAGACTGCTCAAAATGCCGGCTGTGTTTACTTGTGCTCCAGACAAAAGGGAGCGTATAAGGTCTCACTTTACAGCTGCAAAGGAGGATTTCCGGCTGTTTGAAACCCAGATTTAGCTGAGCTGAAATAGTTAACTAGGCACATTATTTTATTTGATCTAGATAGTTATAAATAAAAGTTTAATGTACCCCAGAACACGACCCTTGTAAGTGGCAGTGAAGGAGAGATGGAGAAGCGACAAGAGAAAAAAATCAAGGAGTGGCAATTTCCCAGACTGATTGGAGCCCCAAGGGACCCAGGTTCCTGAGCGAAAGGTGAAACCCAGAGGAGAGAGTGAGTGGCAGGTGCTGTAGGCCAGTGAGCACATGCAGTGGACCCTGAGAAGGAACTGTGGAGGATTATAATTTTAAATTTCAGACCCTTGCACAGTACAGAATGGGATTGTGGGTAAGAGAGCTTTTAGCACCATACGTAGGTATTTCATTATTGCTAGTTAACTTTAGAAACTGCTGTATGGACAGTTTGCTTATCTAATTATAAACTGTTTCTTGAGCTAGATGTACAGTATTTCTGTGAAATAGTTTCCCAATATATGGAGAATAAAGAGAATGACACCCGACAGGGTATTTGCTCTTGGGGATGGAGAGTAAACATTTTCTCTTCTTAGGTTGTTTCATTTTTGTTTATCTCAGCTAACATAAATCTACTGTACCAATGTGTGCAGCGAAACACAGTTTAATCGCCAGAATGCAAAGTATACGCCCAGGTTATGAGACCTTGTGAAATCATGCATACATGCTGCTTTGGTAGTTTAGTAAAAGTAGATGTTTGAGAATAAAGCTGCAGTGCTAATTTTTAGACAGGTATTTAATAGGTGTCTGAATATTATATGTACTCTTGTTGTACTGTAGCTGCACAATATGTAATAAAAGTATTCTGACAGGCTGTTACCCTAAAGTCTTAGAGTAGGGTTTAATTTCTTCCACAGAACACACACATGGCTGCAGTGACGGAGAGTCATAGGGGCAGCAGTACAAAAGAATAAAGAGCATTATATATTTTATTTATTTTTATTTATAAAATGTTTTACCAGGAAGTAATACGTTGAGAGTTACCTCTCGTTTTCAAGTATGTCCTGGGCATAGAGCTAAGACAAATAATACATTGTTACAAATACAGTTACATAAATGAACAAGGTACACATTATATACAAGACATTGAATGCACAGCTATAGAAAATATATATTATAGGCTTAGGTAACAGTTACAGACCAGATTAAAATGTGAGCCAGCCTTAGTTTTGAAAGAACTTAAACTGGTGGTGGATGTGAGAGTCTCCGGTAGGCTGTTCCAGTTTTGGGGTGCACGCTAAGAGAAGGAAGAGCGGCCGGTACTTTGTTGAGCCTTCGGACCATGAACAGTCTTTTGGAGTCTGATCTCAGATGATAAGTGCTGCATGTGGTAGGGGTGAGGAGCTTGTTCAGATAGACGGGTAGCTTGCCCAGAAAGCATTTGAAGGCAAGACAGGAAAGGTGAACTTTGTGATGACCAATCTAGTTCTTTGAGCATTTCGCAGTGATGTGTGTTGTAGTTGCATTGGAGAACAAAACGGCATATTGAATTGTAGAGGGTGTCAAGTTTGCAAATATCTGTTTGGGGTGCTGAGCCATATACTATGTATCCATAGTTGATAATTGGCAATTAACATCTGTTGTGCGATACGCTTTCTGACCAGCAGACTTATGGAGGATTTGTTCCTGTAAAGTACACCTAGTTTGGCATAGGTTTTGGATGTCAGGGTATCAACGTGCTTCCCGAATGTTAAGTGGGAGTCAAACCATATGCCCAGGTATTTAAAACTAGTGACAGGGGTTTGGGTGGTGTTAGTGTTGGTTCTGATCTGGAGCTCAGTCACTGTAAGCTTTAAAAAATGTAGTCATGGCCCAAATACAATTGTTACAGTCTTGTCAGTGTTTAAAAACAGTTTGTTTTGGGAAATCCAGTTTTCGAGTCTCAAAATGTCAGACTGAAGTATGTGTTGAAGGTCGGAGAGGCTATGGCTGTGTGCACATAAGATTGTGTCATCTGCATACATGTGTATTGAAGCTTCCTTACAAGCTGTGGGAAGATCATTGATAAACACTGAGAAGGGGCCCCAGAACAGAGCCTTGCGGGACACCACAAGTGATATCCAGGGGGTTGGAGTTAGAGCCTGAGATTGACACATGTTGGGATCTACCTGATAGTAGGACTGAAACCAGTTTAAAGCATGCTTCCCTATTCCAGAGCTCTAGAGTTTGTTAAGCAGGATAACATGATCAACAGTATCAAAAGCCTTTGCAACATCTAGGAATATTGTACCAGTGAGTTGTCCCAGTTCTATTTCACACTGGATTTCATTGCAAAATTTTAGCAGGGTAGTTACAGTGGAGTGTTTGGGGCTAAAGCCAGATTGGAATTGGCTAGGGAAATTTGTCTTGGTATAGTAATCGCTTAATTGTGAGTGGACACATTTTCCCATTACTTTGGATAGTATTGGGAGAAGAGAGATTGGCCTGTAGTTTGAGACAGTGTTTTTGTCCCCACTTTTGAAGATTGGGACAACTCTGGCAGTTTTTCAGGTCTTAGGTATATGGCCTGCAGACAGGATAGAGTTGACTATGGAAGCAATTGGTTTGGCAATGGCTGGGGCACCAAGTCTTAGGAACCTAGATTGTAGTAAGTCAGGTCCACATTGGCTGCTTAGTTTTAATTTGAGGAGCGCTTGTGTAATCTCCTCTTCGGATACTGTGGGCCAAATTGAAAATTGTGGGCAGAGTTGGGAGAGGGTGGGGCTATATGGGTACTCCATGATGAGATTCAGGTTTGTGGTTTGGGTTGCGTTTCGCTAATAAGTTAGTGCAAATGCATTCAATGATTACTTTGTGGGGTGTGCTACTATCAGTGGGGTTTGTCAGAGTAATATACCCCTTAGTGATATTACTCTTAAAGGGTGTGATTGTTTTAGGAAATTAAGGTGACCAAAGAGTTTTAAAATTGTCTTTATACACAAACAATATGTTATTGTTTATAGATGACTCAGCAATGAATATAACAGGGATATTGGATTGTATTTATCGATTTGGTTCATTTGCCGTATACAAAGTGAATATTGACAAGTCAGAGGTCATGTGGTTCAAAAGGGAGACCAGTAAGGTAGTTTTCACATTTAGAGATGCAGGCACCTTGATTAAATATGTAGGAGTAACTTTCTCACTTAATTTAAAAAAAGGATAACTAAATTATGATCCAATAATAAAGAAAATAAGTGGGGAAACCATGAGATTGAAAGATTTACCACTATCTCTGAAGGGGAAAGTCATCTTAATCAACTACTATTTCCTATGCAAGCATTAGCACTCTGCTTACGTAAGAAAGATATAAAAGTCAGAATACTGTGAGTTTTTAACTGATTTCATTTGGAGGTTCACAAAGGCATAGGGTGGGCCTGCATTAATTGTATATGAGCAAGACAACAGTTTGGTTGGGCTTCCATATTTTTGAGTGGGATAATGTAGCTTTTTTGTCAACTCAAGACATGAATGTTATTGCTTCCTGGGGAAAAGCACCTTTTGTAATACTAAGATAGAGGAGAACCTAGAGGAAGCCTTAACAATAGCGTATTTTCCTCATGCAAAAGAGTCAGAAATTACTTTAGACATTAAGATGAACCCGCTAATCTACCTACCCATTCTGCCGTAGGGAAAACTCAACAATCTACACAATTACAATTTTAACGTATCAGGTTTCATACATTTGCAGGGGATCCAACATTTCTAGCAGAGGATGGAAATAAGTATTTAAAATATGGAAGGTATTAGGAATAAATAACATCTCAATTGTAGGATGAGACAATTAAAAAGGTAGTACAGTATAATTCAGCTCATTGCTAGAGAAATACAAACTGCCACACAAATAATGTTTTGCTTATTTGCAAGCCCAACACTACTGTGTATGCAATACTGAAATAGTGGAACGAGGTGTCAGGCACTTATAAACACCTTGAGTGGGACACAACATTTAAAAATGGTTAGAGGTTTTTCAGTTAGCCAAAAATATGAACCACTAAGGTGAGCATGGGAGGACAAATATATGCAAAACCTTTTGGAAGGATGGAAAAATGATTTTGTAGATTTTGTAGAATTGAATAATACTTAATCGATGATTAAAGGATTAAATGCAGTTTCAAAAGTCAAGTTATCAGAGGACTTGAGGAAAATCCAATTGAAGGTGATCCATGATGCATATTCTACCCCAAGAGGATTAGAAACATTCAATAAACAGATACAGTATTAAACAAGTGTCACAAATGTGGTTTTACGGGACTCCAGGAGCAGAGAGGACCTCGGTGGTCGGAACAGCAGGGAATGCAAGGATCGCCAGGGTCACAGGCAGGGTTCAGTGGTAGGTGGCAGGCAAGGATTGTCATGGTCACAGGCTGAGGTTGGTGGCAGGTGGCAAGGATCACCTGGGTCACAGGCAGGGTTTGGTGGCAGACAGCAAGCATGATTTTCGGGGTCCAGACAGGGGTCGGCAGCAGGAAGCCAGGAACAGGGCAAGGGAGCCAGACTAGGGCACGGGAGCAGGAACTTGGGCCAGGGAGCAGGAAACAGATGGGGGCAAGCTAGTTCAATAGCAAGGGCCTTTAATAATGTTACCAGAACTCCACAGGAGCAAAACGGAAACAGATCAGGGGCAGAAGAAGAAGGAGTCTGGATACAAACAAAGCAAAAGCAAGGAGGTGCAGGAAACAGAAACTATAAAGCAGGCAGAGACAGAAGACAGAAGACAGGAGCACACAAGAGGAGACAAACAGAGGAAAACCCAGAGCAGGCAGAAACAGCAGCACACCCGGTGGACAGACAAGGAACAGAAAGGAAGAACTAAACTGTGTCAGGATATTCATGATGTGGGAAGCTGAATTCAGATTTTAGGCATTATATCTGGGACTGTGGAAAAATGAAAGAATTCTTGCATAAAATTAAGGGTTTCATTAATAGAGTATGGAAGGTCAGACTTTGTGAATATAGATGTTATAGATGTGAATATAAATGTTAATATCGTGTTCTATAATGCAAAGGTTTGGGAGGGAGAAGTTGAGGAGATCCCCTTGGTGATACATTTACTACTTGGGGGAAAAAGTGATTTTGCAAAATTTGGATAAAACCAAATCAACGCCACCAACAATTCAACAGATAGCGAAACTTGTATTCTTTCACATGTTATTAGATAGATATGACGATAGGGACAGGGAGTGGCTCAGTGAGTAAAGACACTGACTGGCACTGAGTTTGAACTAGTTTGAACCTAGTTCAATAACCAGTGTCGGCTCCTTGTGACCTTGGGCAAGTCACTGTAGCTCAGGCACCAAAAACATAGATTGTAAACTCTACGGGTAGGGACTGTGTCTGCAAAATGTCTCTGTAAAGCACTACATAAAACTAGCAGCGCTAAACAAGAACAAACAATAATAATAATTATTATTATTATCTAATACCATAGAGATCAGGGCTACAACATTCTTTGATAAGTGGATAATTCATTTGAAAACGTTATCAGCAGAAATGTTAAAACAAAATCTTATGGCCTTTAAGGGGTACAACAGAGTTCCTGCAAGTTCATTTACGACGAGTGAGGCAAATGTTGGGTGGATAGGATTCTTCTTATAAACAAGGCTCTGAGGTCAGGAACCATTTTTTGAAGGTTCGATTCAGTTCAAACTCCAGCCCTCTATGTTCTGCACCCATCGATCCAGGGTAGCCTATGTCATTTCCCTAATGACAAATGAGGCTTTGGCCTGGGCCTCCCCGCTCTGGGATAAGGAATCCACACTGTTAACGACGCCGCTGCCTTTCTCCAAGCATTCAAAATAATTTTTGACGCTCCCGGTCGCTGGTTTTCTGCTTCTGCATCACTTTTTCAAATCCAGCAAGGAACCCGTACTGTGGGCCAGTATGCCATTGAATTCCGAACCCTTGCTGCGGAGACAGGCCGGAACAATGAAGCTCTGCTGGCAGCATTTTGGAAGGATCTTTCGGAGGGTTTAAAGAACGAACTGACTTGCTGGGACATCCCCAAGGATCTGGAGGAATTAATTGCTCTCTGTTTCCGTATGGATCTCCAGATGCGAGAATGACAGACAGAGTGGGACTGACCCTCAAAAACTCAATAATCTGGTTTGCCCCCCAGTTTCAGACCCTTCTTTCTACACCTCTCTGTGTGGAGGAACCGATGCAATTAGGTGATACCAAATTACCTGAGCAGGAGAAAACTAAGAGAAGTGTCAGGGGGCTGTGTCTGTACTGTGGGCTCAAAGGTCATCTTGTCCGAAATTTTCCAAAAATTGGAAAAAAACAGAGTCTCCATTGAAGATAGAGAAATATTCTCTGGGCATTTCTTCTATTCCTTCTCCATCATATCCTTCACGGCTCCTCCTGCCAGTTTCACTCTCCTGGGAACCAGCCTCCATCTTCACTCAGGTATTTATGGATTCAGGAGCTACAGGGAATTTCATTGACCACACATTTGCAGAACTTCACTCCATTCCTCTCTGTACTATGGAGATTCCGTTAGCAGTAGTGGCCATTGATGGAAGACCCCTGATACCTGGGACATTGCACTCGAGACTAATCTGTTGCTGGTTTTAGTTTGGGCACTTCACAAGGAGACACTTTCCTTCAATGTCATTTGCTCTCCCTTGACTCCAGTGGACCTAGGACTTCTTGGTTGCAGCACCACAACCACCAGATCGATTGGGCGACCAATCAAGTGACAGCCTGGGGACAACATTGGCATGGATCTTGCCTTCCGGTGTTTCACACCATCTCCGAGATTTGGCTACCTACAGAGACTTCCTCGTCATGACTTTCAGATTTTTACCAGCACTTTGCCAATGTATTTGACAAAAAACAGGCAGAAGAGTTACTGCCACACCTTATGATTGTGCCATCGATTTGCTCCCAGGTGCCATCCCTCCACAAGGCTGCACTTATCCCTTTTGGGAAACAAGAAACCAAGGCAATGCAGGAATACATTTCTGAGAACCTCCAGCAAGTGTTTATTCGCAAATCAAGTTCCCCCGCTGGGCAGGTTTCATCTTTGTTTCCAAAAAAGACGGTTCTCTCAGGCCATCTATCAATTACAGAGGCCTAAATAAAATCACAGTAAAAAAATCAGTATCCTCTACCTTTCATTCCTGAACTTTCCAGCCGCTTGTTCGAGGATACGATCCTTACCAAACTGGATCTTCGTGGAGCTTACAATTTAATTTGATCAGAGAGGGTGATGAGGGGAAAACAGCCTTTAATAGCAATGACGGTTACTACAAATACCTGGTCATAGCATTCGGGTTATGCAACGCACCAGCCGTATTTCAAAATGTCATGAATCAGATTTTCTGAGATCTACTTGACCAGTTTCTCGTTGTCTATCTGGACGATATCCTTATCTTTTCCATTTCTTTGTCTGATCATCGAGCACAGGTTAGACTGGTCCTCCAAAGACTTTGGGACAACTCCCTCTTTGCCAAGCTCGAGAAGTGTCAATTTGAACAGAAGAAGATTTATTTTCTTCGGTATTTAATTTCTTCCCTTGGGTTCGAGATGAATCATGCGAAAGTATCGGCAGTGCTATATTGGCCCTTATCATTAGGCCTCAAACCGACACAACAATTTATTAAGTTCGCCAACTACTACCAACGATTTATCAGGAATTTCTCCATCCAAGGTGGTTGCACCCATTATTAAGAAAGGGACAAATCCTAAGAAATGGATTTCTGAGGCTCTTCTGTCTTTCGAGAAGTTCAAGTCCGCGTTTTCTTCTGCACCTGTGCTGATCCATCCATATCCTATGAAACCCTTCATGCTTGAAGTGGATGCATCCGATCTAGCAGCCAGAGTTGTTCTTTCAAAGGAAGAATTTTCATGGGGATCTCCATCCCTGTGCTTTTTTTTCTAAAAAAAAATTCTGCCGCGGAAAGGAATTATGATGTTGGAAATCTGGAATTTCTGGCTATGGAAATGATCCTTGAACAATGGAGACATTTGCTTGAGGGAACAACTTCTCCGATTACAATCCTTACAGACCACAACAACCTTGAATACATTGAAGGAGCAAAGAAACTCGGGACGTGCCAGGCGAGGTGGGCTCTCTTCTTCACTCGGTTCAACTTTGTGATCTCATATCGTCCAGGAACCAAGAACATCAAAGCAGATGTTCTATCCTGAAAATTCTCTCCTGATGGTTCCGAGGAGGTAGAGCAGGGGCCCATTATTCCACCTTCACAGATCATCTCTGCCGTATCATCATCGTTTCTGCAACAGATTTCGCAGGCTCAGGTAGAGGTTCCTGGGTCAACGTCCACACATTCGTCTAAATTATTTGTTTCCCCCCAATTCCGAAGTGAGGTGTTGAAATGGGGTCATAACTCCAAGATGGCTGGTCACCCAGGGGTTAGGAAGATTTGTGATTTCCTCGAATGAATCTTTTGGTGGCCAGAGATCCACAAAGATGTGAAGGCAGCCTGTGTCATATGCGCTCAGACGAAGGTGCCAAGGACATCACCCTGTGGGTTGCTCCAGTCCTTACCCATTCCCACCCACCCGTGGACCCACTTATCCATGGATTTTATCGTGGAACTGCCTCCCTCAAGGGGTATGACTACCATACTGTAGCAGTCGATCTCTTAACTCGTCAAGCTCATTTTGTTCCTCTCAGGAAACTACCTACAACTTTAGAACTATCTGAAATCTTTATTAAGGGGATATTTCGCCTTCATGGAGTCCTGATGGATATAGTCTCGGACCATGGATCCCAATTCGTCTCAGGATTTTGGAAGGCCTTCTGTCAAAGAATTGGAATCTCTTCATTTTTCTTCTTCTTACCATCCCCAGTTCAACAGAAAGGGCCAATCAGTCCTTAGAACAATTCCTGCAATGCTTTGTTTCTGAGCTACAGGACGACTGGGTTGATCTGCTCCTATGGGCCGAGTTTTCCCGCAATTCCATGAAGCACGATTCACCACTGGAATCACCGTTCTTTTGTGCCTACAGGTACCATCCTGCTCTCTTTCCTCCTTTCAGTCCTCTCTGGAGTTCCTGCAGTGGATGACAAAATCCAAGAACTCCAATTACTCTGGAAGAAAATCCAGGCCAATCTGACCAAAGCTGCCCTCCAGCAAAAATCCCAGGCGGATAAATGTCAACGACCACAACCTCCATTTCAAGTGGGAGATCATTCTACAAAAAATATCCGCTTGAAACTGCCTTCCTCCAAACTCGGGCCCAAGTTAATTGTACCTTACAAAATCATAAAACAGGTCAAGCTGGTGACGTTCAAACTGGAACTTCCGGATAATTTAAGAATACCCAAGTGTTCCATGTCTCCCTCCTCAAGCCATTCATTCAGAACAACTTCTCTCCTCCTACCCTCCCTCCTCCTAGACCATTCTTGGTGGATGGTCAGGAGGAATTTGAAGTAAGCCAAATACTGGATTCTCATAGATCCCATGGCGGGCTACAGTACTTGGTCCATTGGAAGGGGTATGGACCCGAGAAAATTCATGGATCAAATCCAGGGATGTTGATGTTCCCAACCTGGTCCAGGTGTTTCATCGGAAATTCCCTGCCAAACCAGCTTAGATCGCCTAGAGGTCTCTCCTCAAGAGGGGGGTACTGAAAGAATTCTGCTCGATCCGTGTCGGGTTTTGCTGCGGTTCGGGTTTTCCAAATCTCCTGCCCTTTCTGATCACTGTCGCCATTTTTGGTACTGGCAGCCTGCTATACAAGGCTGCAGTTCCTAGTGGAAGTCGCAGAGTAAAGTTCTAACGTTTGCAGCTCTTGTTGGTCTTTGCAATCTCGCATTACCCTTTTGCCGGTTTTGATTCCCGTTTTGCTGACCCTGGACCATTACCCTGATTTTGCTGCTTTCTGCCTGCCCTTACATCTGCCAGTCTCATGGACTTTGCAACTCTGCTGCCAGCCCTGACCCCTGCCTGCTTACCGACTATAGATACTCTTACAGGAGTCCCTGATACTCTTACAGAGTCCCTGGGCTCTGGTCGGTTTATTTACATCCCTACCTCAGCCCTGCAGGTCCGCTTCCTGATTTGAGATGAGCACGTCACAGTACAATAAGGTTTCTTCGGCGTTGTAATTGATCACATTTTGGAGGATCGCTTGCAAAAACCATATTTTCGTCTGTAGAGTGGATCAAAAGGAATAGTAATTATGAATGCTTTCAAAAGATCTTCTAAGGTAGTCTGCCAACACAGAGACACTGCTTGTCAAGACAAAGCAAAAGGATAGTGTCCTAGTAATTTTGCTGATTTAATACATGAGTTGATTGTAATTTATGGAGGTCCGTTTGCATGGAAAGATGTTGATGATGATACAATTGAGAGTCTGAAATCTGCTATGACTGTGACTCCCTCGTGAAAGATAAGAAAATCAAGAAGAGAAGAGTAATTCAGTTGTTATTTCAGACTGGAAAAGTTTTGTCCCAAAAGGTTGAGGTATTGACAGGGACAATAAAATACTTAACAGATGATTTAGCTAAAACAGAAAATAAACTTGATGATACAAGGTTGCTAATGCAAAATGCCATACTGTACATACAGCCTCTTGTTTACAAGATAAACTAGATGAAAGTGATTAAAAGATTCAGCAGTAAGAACAGGCAGTTGAGAACCTCCAGAGTCAGATAAAGAACAAAAGTCCTTCACCCCCTTCTGAGTTATATCCCCACAGTTGTGCACTTCACAAGCATTTTAATTGCATTGTAACTCCTATATGTCCAATGCAAGTACCCCTGAAATCCCTCTAAAACAGAAGCTATCGCCCAAGATGTAAAGCAATACATAGATGGCATAGACAGATGGGTAAGGCATACCAAAATAGAATATACTGAAGCAGTGATAGAGAAAGATGATTGGCACATGGGATATGACAAGATTAAACAGTAATAGATTGCTGCTTGTTGTACCAGAGATGTTAAAATGACAGAGCTTGTGGAAGTTATAATACAGCCCCAAATACCATCACCTAGAGCCGAGGTGGGTAACCCTGTTGCCAATCGCCACAAGTGGCGAATCAGCAAGGAATGTGTGGCGAATTTGAGTTTGCCTGCGTGTTTTGCCTGCGTGTCCAGATTAAAATTTGTTTAGGCAGGAAGCGCGGCGGTGGCAGGAAGTGTGAGTGTGGCGGAAGCGGCGGTGGCCGATGGAAGCGCTGGTGCTGAGGGGGTGGTCCACGGACGGTGGCCAGGAGCAGTGAGGAGGCGAGTGCTGAGTGGAGGAGAGGATGACCAATCGGAAAACGGCAGGGGTGGAGCCCAGACACCAGCGGCGCCAGCGCCAGAGACTGATATTGGGGGGTGGGGGCGAGGAATTTTTACATAGTGTGGCGAATTTCAATTCTCATTCGCCACACCTGTGGCTACATTGAAAAATAGGTTGCCCACCTATGACTTAGAGTAACTGACATAAAGATGGCGTTATCAGATGTGGGATCTGCTCCTATCTCAGATTTTAACAAATTTATGGTAGGGATTGATAGCATTTTACAGTGGGGAAAAACAAGTAATATTACTGAACAGGATTTCATGAACATTGCCCTAAAAGGTTTAGATGACAAAGGAACTACCGGTAATATTGAAAGTTTCACTCAGGATTTCCCAACCTTTTTACAGAGGTGCAGGTTGAAAATGTTTAAGATACGGAGTTCTGTGCAGGCACAAAGGGCTATGGGTTTGATGTCATATGAATGCATTACAGTTGTGCAAGAAGAATGATTAACTTCTTTGCTGCATCAGATAAAGATACAGATGTTGCTAAGAGGGAACAAATGAGATGCGTTATGGAAGGCAGAAAGAGTGTCAGGGATCTGATTCTGATGTTGGTTCCAGCACATGTGGTTGAATACATTTGTTTAACGGATTGAATGAGGAGTATGACAGATGAATACAACTTTTGCAGTTGGATTGGTACAAAGTACAAATGATTAAACCAGCATTTGAGTTACTTGAGACAGAGCATAGAATATGGAATGATGGCAGAAATTCTACCAACAGGGATAATTAATGCAGAGTTGAAGAAAAGAAGTCTCAGTATCAGTATGGGTTTAGAGGTAAAGATGAAGGGAGAAAAAACGAAGCACTAATATCCAGCTGTGGAACCAGCAATGAAAAAACAGGAGTACGTTCCCAAATAAAGCTATTTAATGGATAAGGAAAAGGGTACAAACACACCAACGCGTTTCAGACCTCTACAGTCCTTTATCAAGGTGAATATCTTTTTCTTTTTTCTGGGTTCAGAGGTAGAAGAGGTTCTGGTAGAAATGGTGAATGGATTACATTTTTCCAATTTAAAAGGGAAAAATAAATACTTGAAGAAAGTGATTGTGGTATGTTCCATAACATATTAGATTAGGCAAGCCTATAAGAATACTAAGAAATTTGATATAGTTAAGCATGTAAGCATACAGTAATGATAACTGTAACTATATTATATTGGTAAGTCTGATGCTGCACTTGTTCTTATATTTTGCAGGTCTTGTTGCAGACCACAGAGAAGCTTTAAATATTATATTCCTCTTGGATTTTGAAATCTCAGAGAATTCCAGGACATTGTTTCTCCTGGGATGTTTTCCAAAATTCTGGACTGTGAATTTTTGTTATTGAATTCTTCATTTTTATTTTAGTATTCATTTTTATTTTTGTATTTTTTTATATACGCATAAATGTGATGATATGCTCGGGAAGATTAAACTAAGCCACAAAGCCACCCATTACAAATGAAGGGTTTGGGGGAGGTGTCGATAAGAAGTAGAAATACTTTAGCCTTGTGTGTGTGTGAGGTGGGGGGGAGGGGGAGAGGGCTGTATGCTGGATTATTAGTTCAAAGAAATATTTTCAACAGGTCATCATAATGTTTTGAACCCCACACCCCCAAATAAAAATCACAGTATGCCACCCACCTCATAAAGTACGTACATGACTAGTGTAGAATTAAAAAGCTACAGTAGTGATTGATTCTCAGAATAGCAAACATTGTTATGCAAGCCCATGTCGAGAAACGAAAAAAAATGTATTTTTTCAGACTTGAAATTCACATTGAATGAGAAGTCATACACGCATATGCGATGACACGCATATGCGTTTCAACAAGGTTCTATGAGACATACAGCATGCGCATTAAATCAAAACAGTATTAAAACAATACATATAAAATACATATACTGTAGAATAAATGCATACTGTATAGAATAAAGGATTATACATTTTTGGGGAAGTTTCTTATAAGAGTTAATTCAACATGCAAGTGTATTGCTGTACAGTATGTAAAAAAGTATTGAATATGAAAACAGCAGCATACTGTTTAAGGTTTTCTATAAAGCTCACAATTATTCTATCCTAATCAATAAAAATTGCACTGTCACTAAATTGCTGCCTACAGTACTTGGATTTTTAAATCAGATTCATCAATGCGCAAGCAATGTTTCTAAAAAGCGATATTATACTGTAGGTCCATCAAAATCCCTCCTTTTGCCTTTCTCTGCTTGATGACAAAGTTTCTTTTCTGAGGAAAAATAAAATTATTACTGGTACAGTATATTATAAATTTCCGTTATTGCTGCTGCTTGATTGTTCTGTTGTTCAAAAGTTATAAAATAATGTCTTTACTCAAAAAAAATAAAAAAGTTGCTTTTTTAAAATTATTTAATTGTTTCATTGTGTCACCTTTTATAAAACATACAGTAAGCATAACATTTCACATACTGTACTGTAATGGTTCCTTCAAGAAGGCTACAAGAATTTTCATGAATGGCTTGGAGGGGGGGGGGTGTTGATAAGCGGTTGCATTACCATTGTCTTGTTACTGTAGTAAGACTTTGCGTGTGAGGTGGGTGGAGTGGGGATGTGATGATACGCATATGCGTTTCAACAAGGTACTATGAGACATGCATGCATGCGCCTAGCCGTCCACCAATTGTTCAGTATCTACTGCAGTAACTGCTCAGCCTGTATATATAAATAAATATACTGTATTTACCTTCATTATAGACTTTGCCAAACGGGTGGTGATGAGCCACTGTCACTCCTGTAGTCTTTATTATACACATAGTTGACAGGTGACAGCGGGCCTGCTACACCTGTAGTTGATAGCGGGCCTGCTACACCTGTAGTTGACAGCGGGCCTGCTACACCTGTAGATGACAGCGGATGAAGTTGGAAATCTTTTTGGTACATGCAAGCTTAGTGGTATCTGTACGTAAAATCAGGCTCAGGCTGGAAGTTTTGCAGGTATCCTGTCGGGGACAGATAGCAAGGGTTGCCGGTCACCAGGTTTTCACTGACGGTCGGACCGTTATTGTAAGCCGGTGCAGGCGCTTTTACATTGCTGGCCTGGGATTGACAAATCTTATTTTGATTAAATCTGACATTTTTCCTTTTGAGGTCTCCATGATCAAAGATAGTGGAAAAATCAGGCATCACACACCAATACCTCCTCTAACTCCGTGTGCAGGGGCAATACAATAAAAACACGGGTCGCTACTTAACTTTTTCCTTATGGCACGCTTCTACCCACGAGCATCAGGTAAAAATTTGTGAAGTCATACTTTGCGTAGAAATAATTATAGATTTCAGCAACTGTGGCCATTTTTTCATATGCTGCATTAATTGTAGAACATTTTAAAAATGCATAAATACAGTCAGGTCTTTTGCACACGTTCTGCTGTGTACTGATTGCGTCGGTCGGCAATTGTGTAAAAAAGACACAGAGCATTGAGTTTTTATTATGAAACACCTAAATTGATACAGTAACTTCTTCAGTACCAAGGTCAATTCACAATGGACCACTGTGGTAGACTTGGTTTTTTTTAAACACCAGAAAGTCGACACATTACTGTAGCACAAGTAGTGTACAAATTAGAATTCATGCCCAGGGAGGTGGTCAGGCGGTTCCCCCCCCCGCCCGCTTTGTCCCCTTACATAACCAAATAACGACAGGAGACGGTAAACTGGAGGTAAAAATTGGCCGCGGCTATTTTATTAATACATAGACTACGAGGGGTAAATGCCACTCCTCGCCAGAGTGTACTTTTCCCAGGGGGGGAGGGGAGGGTCAGCCGGCCCCGCACCGCTGCCATCTGCGCGAGCGGGTTATCGACGTCATGAATATCTGACCTCGCCCACTCATGCTCCCCCCGGGCTCAAACGGCCCAGCTCCAGTCTGGCAAGAACAAGCACCTACCCCCCACGAGCCGCCACCGACGGCCCTATTTAACCCCCCTTAAACTAGGGACGTGCCGCCAACCACTCCAGGACCCTCTCCAATCCCTCCTGTAGACTGAGATTAAACAGGTCTATCCCCGCCTCTGACATGTGTACCCCATCTGCCATCATCAAACCCCCTGCGCTAGCGTCGAAATCCGGGTGTCTTATCCCCCAGCCCCCGCACAGCGCAACAAACCTGGCCACGCCCCCGGTGTCACCGGCCTCACTGGGCGGAGCCCCTGGAACCGCGCCCCCTGCTCTTAAGGCATTTTTCTGCGGATGAGCCTCTCCACAATTGGTGCATTGGTGCTTGAAACGACAGTTTTCATATGTGCACCGCCCGTCGTTAAAGGCCCAGCACAACCTCTGGCGGGTATTGCCCTGTTTGTCCGTATTCGAGTAAACGCGACCCGCCTCCGCCTCTCCCTGAAAGGGCGGCGACTTGTCGGATAGGCCAATCAAGTCAATCCATAGGTCTGTCTCTTTCATGTCCCAAGTTACTTTCCTTTTGTGCGCCGCCATCTTCTGCCTAAACCTCTCATCATAAACCCACCAACCCCTACCCCCGTGTCTCTGATGGGCTTCCCCTATCATATCCTCGTACTTAAACACCGACGAACATAAGTGGGGCGACTTCTCTCCGATTACCGCAGCTAATATTCTAAAGGCACGGGCCAAATTGGCGTACGTGCGCGGGAAGAGACGCTTCTCGACGTCGTCTTTCTTAGCCTCCCCTTTCTTATCTGATCGCGCAAGCGCCTCCCTGTAATCAGGTAGTAGTGACAGGATTTCCACAAAATCCCCCGCCCAAATAGTCTCCTTTTCTTCATTTGTCAAATGTGTGCCTAACTCATTAGTGATGCACAACTGTGGAGTTGAAAAGGCCCCTGCTGGAAGCGTTACCTTTGGTGTTGAAACGGCGTCCGAGACCCCGGCCATTAGAAGAGACACCGGGGTCGATGAGGCTGCGGGAGCTAATAAACCCGGGACCCCAGCTGCAATGGGAAGGGAACAAGCGGTGCCGACGACCCCGGTGGTAGAAGGAGACACCGGGATCGGGCTGGAGTCTGTCGTGGCGAGGTTTGATGCCACCGCCCCGTCGCCGATGTGCACCCCCCATGCAGCTGCAACTCCTAAAGCTGCGCCTGCCTCTCCTGCCCCCGTTGAAGTCCCTGCGCCGAAGGAGACTGATGCCTGTGGCTCCAAAGCCTTTAGCATGCCTACCAAGGCTGCCGTGAAGCTCTACTTCCCTGCTGCACTAAGCGTCGATGGATCCAGGGATAGCCCTGGCGCGGCCTGCATTACTCCTGCTGCACCCCCTGGAATGTCCCTCCCTGCAGCATCGCCTGTGCCCTCGTGTTCTGACCGGACCACCTGTGATGCCAGCCAACACCTTAAAGCGTTCGTTCTGTCACGCAGCCGCCCCTCTTTAACGCCGCGGGTTTCTTACCCATCTGTGGCTTCCTGTGAGGAAGAGACCTGGGCAGCGACTTGGTTCGCCCTCCGCCCGATGCCGGCTCCACGTAGTCGAACCCTGCTGGGTTCTCTGCTCTCCGAAACACATTGGCACCAACCGCGGATGCAGTTGGCCGTCCTGGTCTCCTTGGCCCTGCTGACTCTGCAGGCGAAATCCTGACCGTGACACCGCCCGCATCAGCAACGGGCGGCCATGTGGCGTGCCGTGATGCCCTGTTCTGCGTCACGGTGGCTGGAAGTCGCCGCCCCTCCTTGGCGGGCCGACCTGCGTGCCGATCCGCCGTGTCCTGCGTCCCAGCGGTCGAAGTCCTCCCCACCATCGCTGAGGCCCGAACTGGCCGCTGTGACGCCCTGCCTCGTGGTACCGTGACCGGAGGCTGCCGCCCTGCGCGCGGTTGCTGAACTTCGCCTGCTGCCTTGCACTGCAGCACCCTCTCTGCCTACCGCCTGTCTAGCGCGCAATGCTGACTGAGGACTGTCGCCTGACGCGTTGTGCTGCAGCGCCCTCTGCGTCCCCTTCCCACGGGGAGCAGCCTTAGTGCCACGTGCTGGTCTTGCTGAGAACAACGCCCGCAGCCGCCGTTCCAACCATGCCTCGTCATGGTTTTCCGCCTCGACTTGAAGAAGGCGGAACTGCTCAGCCATCGATGCCATGCTGCTGTGTGGGGGCGATTCTCATTTAACTTCTGGTGCTTAGCTGGGCCCTGAGCTATTCAAGCGCTGCGTGTGCGCTTGCCAAGCTGTTCTAAGCCTATCGCCGCTATGCAGTCCCCACACAGTCACAGCTCCAATAGGGGGGGAATGAAGATCACCACTGAAGGATAAGACATGTCACGGTTATCATCAGAGCGGTGAATCCTTGTACAGCTTGGAAAGGGATAGCCGGAAATGGCGTGAACCATGTGTTTAGCTGCCCCAATACGGCTGACGCCCAACTCATAGCCGACCTCCCCACCTATCCAACCGCCTCTACCACATCACCGCGCCTTAAGTAAGTCTAAACAACCCCCCCTTTCCCCTATGTGCCTGAACGCCTAGCGTGCGATATTTACACCTACCCATGTCCACGTATATACGTATATATTCCTACCCATGTGCCCCCATACACAAAACCCATATGCACCCACATACATGCATCTCTACATAAATGCCTGTATACACATAAATATATACACATATAATCACAAACCCATATGTACCCACTTCTCTACGACCACATTTTATACAAACGTATATATATATGTAGCGGTCATGTAAAATGCCTACAGTCATCTCTCCTGCTGGCAGTAAGGCCTGGTAAGTGTGGGCATGCCAGCAGTAATCATGGAGGTTTTCCCTCACACCCTGGTGGGGTGCTCTGTGTATGGCTGGGACTGGTCACATGCTCTGACTCCATGGTTAGTGATGTCAGAGATGTGTCAGCCTCAGAAGCTTACATAAGGCACAGCACTGTGTTCTAGAGTTAGTTGCAAAGTAGTTGGTTGCTGAGTGTTGCTGGAAAGCTCTTGTCAGAGCTGAGGAAGGAGTTAAAGTTCTATCAGAGTGTCAGTTATGTTGTAGTAACTCCATGGGAGGCTGTGTCCAGGGACCGGACACAGGACAGTGATTCCTGCGGGAATAGTGAATCCCTGATCTGGGTGACATACCTAACTAAAGGGAGCACTGGCGAGATGAGCGGCTGAAGATATTCCTTGTGGAGGGCAGTTGCCCTGCCGTGTCAATAAAGATGAGTTCAGCCAGAAACCCTCTCGTGTATCTATCTGGAATGAGTGTACAGAGAGGAGCACCACGGAGGAGTTCCTCGCCAGGATCATCCCCATGCGGACGCAGGGACCCTGGTTAGGTGGAGGCGCTGCACTGTAACTAGGTGAGACTCAGCACACTACCTCAGCTGCCTGTCTGACGGGTCCTCCCCACACACCATCATGCGGGAGACTCAGGAGTCCTGTAGCCAGCAGGTGCACCATATGACATATCCACACTGTAATGGGGTCCGGTTAGACCACAGGGGCCAATGTGAGATTGGGTGGGTCAGACCGGGCCAGAAATACCGTTACATTTGGAGGCGAGCTGCTGAGATCAGATCCGTCAACAGGACAGGCTTTTAGCTAGGTCACTTGGAAACAGGGAGAGTGTCTGCTGCCACTTTGTGCTGAGTAGGGACGGACCTAGGGGTAGTCAGGGGGGCTGACGGGATATTGTCAGTTCGCAGGGACAACCTAGGGGCCTGAAGGGAGTGAGGGGTCTGGAGCGGGCTATAGCTGACCGAGTCACCTTGAGGCAGTGCTAGTTGGTAGGATGCCAGAAGGGACAGCCTGTTAACTTGGTCAGGAGTCCTGGAGAGGGTCTGCGCTAGGCTGACCAAGACAGGTAGAGGCCCCAAGTACTGCATGGCAGAGCCAGCCAGAGTACCTAGCCATTCCAGACACTCACCGTAGGGAGCACAGACTGGGAGGAAGGAGTCACAGCAGACACTGAGAGAGTGAGCCTAGCCTGAGGTAGTGCAACACTGGGTCACACCTAGATAAGGTACACATGTGGTGGTGCATCTGAGCTAATCTTTATTGTACCGGTGTGGTGGCTGCCCCGCAGAGTGGAGCCTCATGTACGACAACTGTTATGAGAGAGTGGAGGATCCGCGTGGCGCGGAGAACGTAAAATGGCGGACAGAGGCTGATGGGGAGGGCACCCGTGGCGTGCAACCCACTGAAGAGCAGACTGTCGCTGAATTGTCCTTAACGAGTTTGCTCTGGAGCGGAGCAAAGGCCGTGGCTGCCCCGTTTTTATCCTGCCTGGGACAGCGAGGGGCCACCTTGGAAGAGTGTGAGGAAATTGTCATAATTGGGGGAGAACCCCGTGAGGAGAGCGAACGAATGGACTTTTTGGGCGCTAAAACCAACCAAAATGGCGGTTCCCGCTTGCTAGGGAAACCGCATGGGCCAGGCGCAGAAAAAATGGCTGCTGCAGGACTTGCACAGAGCTGGCCGGGAATGGCGCGAACAGCAGAGCCCCGCCCTGATGGGGGGCATGGCGCGAAAGCTATGGCTGCGCCGGGATGGACAGTGACTAATTCAGCCCCTGTGCTGAGTCAACCGTTGAGTTTATGGGACCCTCCCCTGATTTCTACCAGGGGGAGTGACTTTCAATTATGGCCTGTGGGAATGCACCCACTGGGCCCAGGGACTGATATCCAGACGGCGCCACTACAAAAAGTAGTTCCGGCCGCGGAGGTGATTTACAAAAAAGAAGGGTACCTTGCACAAAAAGCTGCTGCAAGGAGAAGGCGGGAACTAGCCGCGGGAAAAGACTCCAGCTCTGAGGAGGAAACTGGCGCGAAAACGCAGACCGCGCCCACCAGGATTGTATTAAGGCCACTGAGGTGGAGGTGTACTTTTGTGATCGAGTTGTCTGAGGGAGGAGCTGGGTGTGAGCTTCCTGTCCCACAGTTGCGAGCTGGTGAACAGGAGAGACCATTGTGCAAAGTGTCTCCCGTAACCAGCACAACAAAGAGCGAGATGGACATTGGGGTATATCCCTATTTATTGCCAGGAGGCTCCCTGGTAGTCAAGGCGGGAGCGGACACAGCCATGCTGACGGCTGAAGCCCCGCGTGCGGCCTGCACCGAACCAGTTGATCCCGGAGAATGGGGATCGCTCCTAACGAGCAGAACGGAGCCTGAAGAGAAAGGGGTCTACAACTGCGGTGAGAACCCGGAACCTCACCGTCGGTCCCCTGCGGCAGTGCCACTCCCCGAGTCGGAGTTCGGCTCCTCGAAAGAGGAACAAGCAATCCTAACGACGGTGGTGATGCGCCTACCGGCGGACCACTACAGCGGTGCTGGAAAAGAACCGGCACTTACCTGTGTCGCGGCGGAGCGGAGTCTCGTGTCGCCGGTGCAGAACCAACCCGAGAGGCGGAGTCCCACGGCCGTGGTGACTTGCAGCGCGGAAGGAGGAGAGGATTCCATCCCGAGCCGACGGAGCGGTGAGATGCATCCTTACCCTTCCCAGGCGCCGGTGGTGGCAACGGCGGAGGAAGGCCTAGCCCAGGCCCGAGCGGAGCGGAGAGCAGAACCCTCACTTCCGGCGGCGGATGTCGTTGTGGAGGAAGAGATCCCGCTTGGGGATCCCTCGCAAGATGGCGGAGTATCCGGTTCCGGTGATGACGTCACTTCCGGCGGAGGTAGCGGAACGACCAGAGAGAGAACCACAACGCCTCGGCGATCGGGCAGTGCTTCCCGATCACCGGTGTCAACACAGAGCTGGCAGGCTGCGAGGAGAGCTGAGACGGGTGAGGCCCAACTAGCGGCACGTCCGCACAATGATACGGGACTATCCGAAGGCAGAGAGCGGGTCGGAACCCCGCGGGTGCCCATTCCCTGTCCCTATGCCCAACCCCACGCCCTAGCTAATGCCCCTGTCCCAGTCACCTGTTCCCGGGATCATCATCCAGTTTGGGGGTGTCGGAAGGATCTTTGGGGGTTGGTGAGAACCGGATTGGGGAAAGACTGAGCAGTTTTGATTCCGGGGAGGGCTCAAGGGAAGGAGGACAATTGGGACAGGTATCTAAGTCCCGGTGGGTGCCGGATGAGGAGGATATACCTTCTGGTGAGGCCCCGAAACACGAGAGGTGGTCCAAGCCTCGCTCGGAAAGAACCGCGGGGATATCTTCTTGGGGGAATACAGAGGAGGGGGGCTCACTAGAGTGGGGGTCTGAGGAACGTAAGGAGACCCGATGGTGGGCAGTAGGACAGTTTACACCTGCGCAGAAGAAGAGGAAGATGCAGGAACGATGGTTTCAGATAGGTCAGCATAATATAGAGCCTATGGGGCCTGGGATATTATCTGACCCCGTGGACACAGACGAGCCCCTGTCATGGGTGTTGCCAGGGAGGGCAGGGAATGCCGAGTTAACCAGGAGCAGCCGGGCCGAGAGGGCTATTATAGCTAAGTACAAAGCGCCCCACAGGTTGGAGTACCTGTATGTCCCTGAACCCCTCATGGAAGGAGAAATTGAGTTTAAAATGGGTTCCACTGGTGAGGATAGGGGATATGGCACTGATGAGGAGGCAGGATCAGGGGAGAAAGATTGGGATCCTGGCGGGTTACATGAGAAGTGTCGCACAGAGGGTTACAGCATTGCTGCTTTAAGCCCCGTGGACCATGCTGTGCGCAAGCCACCGTAAGAGGGTATGGTAGTACCACTAATGGATACTCCATAAGGGAGTAACCCTGGTTGTTATACATCTATGTTAGGATGTATCTGTAATGTTCATGATGGAGATATGTACTGTATTCATTTGTACTGCATTATGAGAAAATTTGTGTGATGTTAATTATGTTTTCTGTTGCAGTGCTTCCTGGAAAGAGGTATGCAAATTTAGGTCCCAGCGAGGACGATGGGATTCACCAGGGGGAGAATGTAGCGGTCATGTAAAATGCCTACAGTCATCTCTCCTGCTGGCAGAAAGTAGTTCCGGCCGCGGAGGTGATTTACAAAAAAGAAGGGTACCTTGCACAAAAAGCTGCTGCAAGGAGAAGGCGGGAACTAGCCGCGGGAAAAGACTCCAGCTCTGAGGAGGAAACTGGCGCGAAAACGCAGACCGCGCCCACCAGGATTGTGTTAAGGCCACTGAGGTGGAGGTGTACTTTTGTGATCGAGTTGTCTGAGGGAGGAGCTGGGTGTGAGCTTCCTGTCCCACAGTTGCGAGCTGGTGAACAGGAGAGACCATTGTGCAAAGTGTCTCCCGTAACCAGCACAACAAAGAGCGAGATGGACATTGGGGTATATCCCTATTTATTGCCAGGAGGCTCCCTGGTAGTCAAGGCGGGAGCGGACACAGCCATGCTGACGGCTGAAGCCCCGCGTGCGGCCTGCACCGAACCAGTTGATCCCGGAGAATGGGGATCGCTCCTAACGAGCAGAACGGAGCCTGAAGAGAAAGGGGTCTACAACCGCGGTGAGAACCCGGAACCTCACCGTCGGTCCCCTGCGGCAGTGCCACTCCCCGAGTCGGAGTTCGGCTCCTTGAAAGAGGAACAAGCGATCCTAACGACGGTGGTGATGCGCCTACCGGCGGACCACTACAGCGGTGCTGGAAAAGAACCGGCACTTACCTGTGTCGCGGCGGAGCGGAGTCTCGTGTCGCCGGTGCAGAATCAACCCGAGAGGCGGAGTCCCACGGCCGTGGTGACTTGCAGCGCGGAAGGAGGAGAGGATTCCATCCCGAGCCGACGGAGCGGTGAGATGCATCCTTACCCTTCCCAGGCGCCGGTGGTGGCAACGGCGGAGGAAGGCCTAGCCCAGGCCCGAGCGGAGCGGAGAGCAGACCCATCACTTCCGGCGGCGGATGTCGTTGTGGAGGAAGAGATCCCGCTTGGGGATCCATCGCAAGATGGCGGAGTATCCGGTTCCGGTGATGACGTCACTTCCGGCGGAGGTAGCGGAACGACCAGAGGGAGAACCACAACGCCTCGGCGATCGGGCAGTGCTTCCCGATCACCTGTGTCAACACAGAGCTGGCAGGCTGCGAGGATAGCTGAGACGGGTGAGGCCCAACCAGCGGCACGTCCGCACAATGATACGGGACTATCCGAAGGCAGAGAGCGGGTCGGAACCCCGCGGGTGCCCATTCCCTGTCCCTATGCCCAACCCCACGCCCTAGCTAATGCCCCTGTCCCAGTCACCTGTTCCCGGGGATCATCATCCAGTTTGGGGGTGTCGGAAGGATCTTTGGGGGTTGGTGAGAACCGGACTGGGGAAAGACTGAGCAGTTTTGATTCCGGGGAGGGCTCAAGGGAAGGAGGACAATTGGGACAGGTATCTAAGTCCCGGTGGGTGCCGGAAGAGGAGGATATACCTTCTGGTGAGGCCCCGAAACACGAGAGGTGGTCCAGGCCCCGTTCTGCAGGGACTTCCGGGGTATGCTCCTGGGGAAATGATGAGGAGGGGGACTCACTAGAGCGGGGGCCTGGGATATTATCTGACCCCGTGGACACAGACGAGCCCCTGTCATGGGTGTCGCCAGGGAGGGCAGGGAACGCAGAGCTGACTAGGAGCAGCCGGGCCGAGAGGGCTATTATAGCTAAGTACAAAGCGCCCCACAGGTTGGAGTACCTGTATGTCCCTGAACCCCTCATGGAAGGAGAAATTGAGTTTAAAATGGGTTCCACTGGTGAGGATAGGGGATATGGCACTGATGAGGAGGCAGGATCAGGGGAGAAAGATTGGGATCCTGGCGGGTTACATGAGAAGTGTCGCACAGAGGGTTACAGCATTGCTGCTTTAAGCCCCGTGGACCATGCTGTGCGCAAGCCACCGTAAGAGGGTATGGTAGTACCACTAATGGATACTCCATAAGGGAGTAACCCTGGTTGTTATACATCTATGTTAGGATGTATCTGTAATGTTCATGATGGAGATATGTACTGTATTCATTTGTACTGCATTATGAGAAAATTTGTGTGATGTTAATTATGTTTTCTGTTGCAGTGCTTCCTGGAAAGAGGTATGCAAATTTAGGTCCCAGCGAGGACGATGGGATTCACCAGGGGGAGAATGTAGCGGTCATGTAAAATGCCTACAGTCATCTCTCCTGCTGGCAGCCAAAATAATACCAGCAATATGTGTATGGAAGACTTGCTAGATGGGAGGTGCCTTCCTCTCTTTTTTAAAAATATCCATGCCGTAATAAAGTTTTTTCTATAGCACAGTCCAGCCTCTGTCCATTTGCTGCGCTGCCGTGCCCGCTGTCCTTCCTCCTCGGTGAGGTTACTTTGCCTGCAATTTGGATTTATACCCTGGGAAGTAAATCGCCTGGTGGGTTGAATGAACTTATTGAATTGCCCCCTTTTTTTAAATAAATACCCTATGGTCTTTTGTTTTTTCTGTGAGTTGCAATCATCCCCCCTTTTCCCCTTTTAACCCCTTTTTTTCTTCTTTCCCTCCTCCACCATCCTTCACCCTTTACCTTTTCCAGTCTTATATTCATCCATCACCCCCTTTTTCCCTCCTTCCCTCCCTCTTCCCCCTCCCTCCCCCCCCTTCTCCCATTTTCTTTTATTGAATTTAGTCTTTATTGACCATTTGTCCAGTTGTGCTTGCAAACCACCTAAGTACTTTATGGACATTAAGGTGTCATGATTTATGTTGGTCATGAGATATTAGATGTGTCACACCTTTTATGGAGATATATGAAGTATCCATATATATACTGCACAACAAACAGCAAACCACCTTAACAAATTCTGATATATTCCAGAGCACTCAGCTGGTGGTCCGGTGTATGCTGTTACCAAGCACGTTGATCCTGGTGACGTCATCTCCTAAGGCCCGCTCTGAAGGCTGCTGTTTTCATTGGCAAGGCTGCCAAACAGGAGAAGGAGAGAGAAGAAGGGGGATCCGTGCACATACAACCCAGAGACTGTGTGCTTAAACCTAATGAGGTAGAGACTACCCTTATGAGGGACTTATTCCTTACCTCTACGGAGATCAAGAGGCATTCGCACACCTGAAGTGCATTCCATTGTTCCAGAAGCCAGAGATTGCAACACTGGGGATGTGGAGTACATGATCCTACCGAATCCTGCTACAGTGATTGGTAAACCGTGTCTTGGTACACGGAATGCTTGTTTTTAATTCTTTGATGTACGCATATTTATTACCCTATAAATATTTTGCCACTTTTTATACATACTTCACTATTGCGTTGTGCGCTGTTTTTCTTTTTGTTTTTTTTATCCATATATATATGTTTGTGTATTTTAATATTAAGATATTTTCAATATGTTATTATTGTGAATATATTCATTTTATACACCGTTTAGATACAGTATTATAGGTTCAAATATGATATTGATTCAGGAAGTCATTGTATATATGTATAAGTACAGTTCCTACTTTAGATAATTTGATGATGTCATTTAAATCAATTGATTGTTGATATACACACGGACAATGTATATAGCATGTACAAGAAATCAGTTGGTAGTGATGTCAAGGAAATCATATAACCAAGGTTTTTTGTATTAGCAATCAAATTATATATTTTAGACTAGGATTGATAGGTCATTTATTATAATGATAGTATTTTCATTAATTAGAATTTTACATGTGCATACATGTAGAGTTATTGTATGGTTATTGTCCATCTGGTTTCTGTTTAATGTGTATTAAGTTTTGTAATGTATTGTTTGTATGTTTCTATGCGACTGATTGGAAGGCTGTGTTTTCTATCTGTTTTTTTGATCCCCATTGGCTGAGGAATTCTCTAGTTTAGGTATTTAAGCAATACCAGGGGATCGCATGATTAAACCCCTGAAGAAGTGTAATTTGACACGAAACGCATAGGTGACGTAATATGCAGTGAGGCGACGTCCGTGACGACGGACTTCCGGGCTGCAGTCCAGAGACACCAAAAGGACGCAGACAGAGATTTTTTAGTTCAAGGTCTGTGTGTTACTTACCATCTACCTTTGGACTCTTTCTCTGTGAACAACTGAGGACTTTTCTGATCGCGGGGTTCTGTCTAACAGAGCCCGACCCTCTGTGGGTGTAATGGGCATTTAGATCTATGTATCAAATTCTATATGTAGTGTCATATGTTTTTTATTTCAACATATAAATATTTTTTTTGTATTAATTTCGGTCTTTTGTCTCTTTCCATGCGCTTCTATTTTTGTGTTATGTGACTGAGTATGCCCCGCTGATCACGGGAGATTAGAAGTAGCAGGGAAGACCAGAAAATCAAGGGAGAAATTTAGAGGTATAGCACGCACAGTTTTTTTCAAAATACTAGCAGAGTACGCATGATGGCACATTGTAGGTTATTTGACTTCAATAGGTGTCTACACACATTAGTGCATGAATTAACACTATTGCCATATAATGAATTACCACCATACAGTATAGGCTATGATGTCTTAAATGTTACATTGTACAGTATACATAAATATAGTATGTATAGTGTAGTGTCAGTGAGTGCATGGCAGTGCCAAGAGGGGCTTGGCTGATTCCAACTAGACAAGAGGATGTGATTCATGTTGTAATTATGATGATAACGGATGCTAGCCATGTTGAGTATCCCATATATGGTTCTGTTTCATATATTGGTACAGTGAAACATTATAGTATGAGATCATATAGAAAAAAATAATTAACATTTTCAAAGGATGGAAGACACAAAGACATACATGTGCAAAAGTAATAAAACGGTGAACACAAAAATGGGATACAGGCATACACTTTAAGTACACTCGCAAGTAAGGACTTATTGTCCAATAGGCAAACGATAGCTCGCGCATGCGCCTGTCAGCACGTCATGAACAGCAATACTGGCTTCCAACCTTTACCGAAGCTGTGCGCAAGCGTGGAGACTATAGAGCCTGTTACAAATGCGTTATTTACTTCAGTTATGCACGTACATGAGGATTGCAGTACAGTACATGCATCGATAAGTGGGAAAAAGGTAGTGCTTCACTTTAAGTACATTTCGCTTTACATACATGCTCTGGACCCATTGTGTACATTAATGCTGGGTATGCCTGTAATTCAGTTAATGGCGTGTAGTGGGTTACCCCCTGGCTACTATTCTACCCAATGGGCTGGCAGTAAGCCCTGGACCTATCAGGTTGCCAGTAGTTGTATCGGTTTTTCCCCTTCACCTTTGGTACTGCACTTGAGTGACAGCAGGGGGTGGTATATCCTGTTGTAGCTTGGCCAATGGGGTGCCTGCCTCCTGGCTGTACTTAAGGGCAAAACCACCCTAAATTTGGAGGTTGTTCCTTCACTCTGAGGAAGGCAGGTCACACAATTGGGAGCCTGAGATTGGGGCCTACCCATGTGCTCTTCACTCCGGGGGGAGAGTGAGTGTAGACCATACCTCTGCCTCCGCTAGGGAGGTGGGGAAGAGCTAGGATGGCTGCGGGTGCCCTTGGCCTGTAGTGACGGTCCAGGTACCACCTTCAGTGTGAGCTGAGCTGACAGACTGTATCCGGCAGTAGACTGCTGTGTAACTGTTACTGCAGAGTGTAGTAATAAACCATTCCTGTTTGCAATATACATCCTGCCTGATGTGTGACCTTACTGGGGAGAGAGGTAATAGTTCTACCATGGAAGATCACCTTCAATTCCTGGAGTTCACGGCAGATGGAGGTGCTGCTCTGCTAAGTAGATATGTGGGGTATGAACCCCAGAAGCCTGTTCCTGTGTCCCCACTACATCGGCCGACGACTCAGCCCTCCTGTTGCCAGCAGGTATATGCACCATACACCCTGTAATGGCCCCTATCTGCGATTGGGTGGGGGAAACACTGTTACAGCCATAAGAAAACTGTAGCAAATGACAAGCAATGTAAGTGTTTGATGATCCCAGGAGGAGAAGGAAGAACGGAGCGCAGCCGCACAATGAGAAAGGCAGAATCGGGGCTACAGCAAGTTACTTAATGAAAAAAATCCTTTAATTATCGACAGACAACATGGTGCAGAAAAAATAAAAACCACTCTTACGCGTTTCACGCTGTACACAGCGCTTCGTCAGAGAGTATATTATCCTACTGCTTACCTCCATTCTTGTAGTCTCCTTCCTCCCCCCACCGGAAGTGACGTGTCGGAATAAGCCTCTTGCTGATAGGTTGTTGAAAAAGTAAACATAAGGTTACATCATTCATGTCCTACGGAGGGAGGGAAGGGACACACTCTTCCTAGAATGGAGGAATAAACAGGTCTAATATATAATACAAAATCCGAAATCACAACATATGTTAAACGGATATAGAAAAGTTAAAAGCAGTGAAAATGCATGATGGAGTATCTGGACAGGACTAAATGCAAGTGTCTCTTATAATTAGGAAACATAGTAATAGAAATACATATATAATAAGGGAGAACTTAATGGATCTACAGTTAATGAACACAAGTGTTTGGTGTTATTTGAAAATTATATTAATCGATTAATATGGTCAGACCCATGTAGCTATTATGTATCATAATTAGTAAGATCAAAATGTATCTGTAAATAATAAAAAAATATATATAAAAATAATGACCAAATGACATCAAAATGTCAAAATACAATGAAGTTGTATTTATAAAGAAATAAATAATAATATCAAATAAATAATGTAAGTGTTTCACTTTGTGTTGTTTAATAAAAGAATTCTCCAACTTTATATTTCCTTTCACTACTTTACTTATAGACAAACATTGTATCTTCTAATGAATGTGTATGCCGATTATGTAAGTCTGGAGTACACCTTTATGAACTAAAGCCTCCAATAGCAATAGACGGTTGTAATCATATGAAGCTTAACCTTTACTGACTGAGTTATATAGTTACAGATAAGATTCCTGACAAGGATACATGTAAAAAGACAAATTTCTCCCCAAAGGGATATTGGGCAGCTTTGTTAAGTGCACGAATCTTGGTCCAAGAGTGTGATTACTTGCAATATATTTAAAGATGATGAATTGGAAGTATATGCTCAACCCTAAGGCATTTAAGCTTATGATGAGGCTTTCTATGTAGATACATTTTCAAGGAATCATTCTTTGTCTACTTGACTTTAAATGTACCAAAAGCATTAGAAAGCCATTACAACTGTCTGACATTTTGTGAGTGATGGCAGCAGATTGTTGAAATAAAACTTACAAAAATTATTATTGATTATATTTTCTGCTTAGACACTTATGAAGCATATGTTACAAAGAGATAGATATGACAATGGCTTTTGGACATACTGTATGTGAATATCAAAAGTCAGAGACAATTAGGAATAATATAGATGTTTAAGTAGCCTTTTTCAGTACTTTACACATGAAAAACAAGAACCAATATCTTTTCCTAATGTTCCACAAAAAAAACAAGAGAAGGATACAATGGGGCCTATGTTAGTAGCCTTCACAACAAAAATCACCCTGCTGTTTAATCCACCAGTTTTTTTAGCGTTGCTATCACGGTATTTAGAAAGCCTCGATTAGGCTAGCCGCTAAGGCAATGAAGGGGTTAAACACCAATAGCATGTTTTTGGGTGGCAGAAGGGGTGGATGAAGGGGGTAGTACTCCCAGGGTGGGTGGTTAGGCCTGCCTGGAAGGTTGCGAGAAGAGTTAACCCCTTCACTACCATAGTGATGGGAACCGCTATGGTAATTAAGGGGTTAACCAGTCCTGCTACCCACCGGTAGGCCTAAACACCCACCCTTGGGGCTACTACCTCCTTCACCCAATACGTCTACCCCAAGAAATAATAATAAACACAACAACCCTAATACCCACCTCCTCTACCAACAACAAACCCCCACAACACATACAGTACATTAGTGGACAAAATAACTATTTACCAGATATGGATAATAGCTCATTTGCACATTATAAAATAAAACATTAACCAGCCAGCATAAATAAAGTAAATAAACCTTTCTACTTACCCCTGCCATCATGATGGGTGTCCTCATCAGCATACTGAAGGTCCATGTCTTCCGATGCTAGCAAGAATACAAGAAAAAAAAACAATCTAATGGCCCCTAACCCCTTAATCACCCACCCCAGACCCACTAAAGTCACCCTCTACTCATTGATTGGTATAATGGTATATCATGCCCATATTATATGGGCACTATATGCCACTATAGCACTCAATGGTTATGCTAATAAAAATAATTACGGCCAAAAATACAGTACACAATAATCAAAGAAATACACAAGCACCTACAGTAAACACACCAATCATAAAGAATTAAAAAGCCTAATAGTACACATGAATAAAAATTATCTTAACCAAAACAGCAAATCAATCAAAATTATGTTATTTCAAAACATATGATTTAAAGTAAATAAATACCTATCCAAACAATAAAAGAAATAAAACCACTAGCCAACAAATCAATGAAAGAAATAAAACCAGTAGCCAATAAATCAACTAATTAATTTAAATCAGTAGCCAGCAAAATAAAGAATTAATTTAAACCAGTAGCCAACAAAACAAATAATACATTTAAAACTCTAATCAATCCTAAAATGTATTAAAAACAAGCCATCCAAATGCATTTTTTTTTATCCAAACTGTAAACAGAAATCGAAAAAATAACAATCAATAGAAAACAAGCATTTGCCAAAAAATGCATTGTGTGTCACTATTTATTTGTACCCTAAAGGGGCACAGATTAATACAGTATCAGTCAATGGGCAATCACAAACATAAAAATAAATAAATACAATGAAACAACCTGCAAAAACCATTTAAATATGTAGCTGTGTCCCAGCTTACATACGGTACCGGGAAGTTGGACGGCTGTGGAGTATGGGAGTGCCGGAGCTCAGCGGCGTACCCGGCATGCGAGGGCCGCCATCTTGTAGGTCGCACATGCACAATTGCAGCCGTGAACATGCGCAGAGAGGCGAGAAGTTTCGTGACCATTTTAGGTTTGCGCATGCAAAGTGGTGTGTTTGCGCATGCGCAATCCCCAGAGTTGCGGTGGCCATCTTAGGAGAGGCTCTGCAAGGAACTACATGTCCCAGGCACCTGAGGGACATGCAGGTAGAATGTTGACACAGTTTGGCAGTTACAGGCAGTTACTGGAGTTGTTGGCAGTTGGAAGAAGGAGAGAACCGTGGAGGTAGTGTCCAGGGAGCAGTGCTCCCCTGCACTATGACTTGGTTTGTCCCTTAGGTCCCAGCTAGATCCTAAGTCCCCTTCTAGATTGTGGCTGCTATAGGGAAGACCCCAGACAAGGACGCTACCGTTTAGAATTATAGGGGTTCATGCAGTAAGAAGCGGAAAGGCAATTCTCCCCACTTTCCCGCCTAAAAAGCCTATCCGTATTCAGTAACGGGCGAGAAAGTGGCGAGATTCAACAAAACCACCAGTTTGGCTGGCGGTTTTTTTTTTCCGCCGGTGGCGGGGCGAAAAAGGCACTTTCCGCCTAAAAATCCAACTTTTTCCGCCACGCTGTATTCTAGTAGAGGCGAGTAGCGAAGTGGAGCTATTCGCCTCTCTAGAATACCGTTTTGCTGGCGGATCAGCCACGCAAGAAAAAGATGGCAAGTTGCTGCTCAGAGGCAGCGGATGAGCGGCGGATCGGCACTTATAAAAAATTCAGGCCTTTTTCCTGGCTGGGATTGATGCCGGGGGTCTCCGGAGCTGATACCATTAATATCAGCACTGGACCCCCCCGGCATGCATCCGAGGCAGGAAAAATGCATTTAAAGCCCACTTCATTACCTTAGCGGTTAACCGCTAAGGTAATGAAGGGGTTAAACAGCCGTGCCAGCTTTATTGTGGGTAGCGGTGGTGGGTGAAGGGGGTATTTGGCCCTTGTTGTTTGTTTAGGGCTTGCGGGGGGGTTGCGGGTTCACTTAACCCCTTCACGACTGTAGCGGTTAATACCGCTACGGTCATGAAGGGGTTAAGGCCTCCCGCTACCCACCCGCAAGCCCTAAACAAACCACCGTTGGGGCTAATACCCCCTTCACCCACCCCCACTACCCACAATAAAAAAAAATACACACAACAGCCCCACACTAACTAAATAAATATATATATATATATAAATATATATATATATATGACCACCAACAACACCTATACCCCCCTAACATACAAAACAGTAATGGGCACAATGACTATTATCCACAAATGGATAATAGTGCAGTTGTCCATTTAAAATACATACAGAACAATAAAGACATTAAATACATATAGCACTCACCCATGTGCGGCTGCCACGATGAAGGCCATCCTCATCTTCATCCTGCCCATGCCCCATCCGCTTCTGCAAAACACACACAAGAATAAAAACATCCAATGTAATGTCCCCTAACCCCTTAATCACCATAGCAGTTATGAACCGCTACAGTCATTAAGGGGTTAACCCACCATCACCCACATACCCTCCCCCACTAACCCCCCCACTCCCTGAGGCCTAACCACCCTCACCCACTACCCACAGGGGAGTCCTACCACATACCCTTGGGGCCAATACCCCCTCCCCCAGCACATACAGTACAATAATGTGCCAAATAACTATTACCCACATAGGGATAATACATTATTTGGCCATTATTAAACACATTAAATACCGTAATAAAATAAAGAAAATTCTACTAACCTCATCAATAAGAAGGCTCCGTCGCCAGCATCATCCTTGGGGTCCGTTGCCAAAATAATAAATAGCCAATACATATCAATGACATTAACATACCAATGAACCCCTTAATCACCTTATCGGGTACTAACCTCAAAGGTTAAAATGGTATTTTAATTGTTTAGGGATGTAATTCATGTCTGTTAATTCATTGATGGTGACTTTATTGGATTACATAAAATACTTCTTGTGATGTCAGGCTATTTGAGTTGGATTATTGTATTGTTAACATTGATTTGCAGCATGAACATGTATCTTACATGTTATGCTACATGTATGCACTGTAAATGCAATGTTTTAAGTGGCATTTGAGGCTTCTGATTGAATGATTAAATGAGATTTGTTTAGGAAATTGCTTTTTAATTCATTGAGGATGTTATGTATAAGTGGTGTTGCCATTGCAGGATGGCTTCACCCCTTAATTACCTTTGAGGTTAGTACCAGATAAGGTGATTAAGGGGTTCATTGGTATGTTAATGTCATTGATATGTATTGGCTATTTATTATTTTGGCAACGGACCCCAAGGATGATGCTGGCAATGGAGCCTTCTTATTGATGAGGTTAGTAGAATTTTCTTTATTTTATTACGGTATTTAATGTGTTTAATAATGGCCAAATAATGTATTATCCCTCTGTGGATAATAGTTATTTGGCACATTATTGTACTGTATGTGCTGGGGTAGGGGGTATTGGCCCCAAGGTTATTTGGTAGGACTCCCCTGTGGGTAGTGGGTGAGGGTGGTTAGGCCTCAGGGGGTGGGGGGGTTAGTGGGGGAGTGTATGTGGGTGATGGTGGGTTAACCCCTTAATGACTGTAGCGGTTCATAGCCGCTATGGTGATTAAGGGGTTAGGGGACATTACATTGGATGTTTTTATTCTTGTGTGTGTTTTGCAGAAGCAGATGGGGCATGGGCAGGATGAAGATGAGGATGGCCTTCATCGTGGCAGCCGCACATGGGTGAGTGCTATATGTATTAAATGTCTTTATTGTTCTGTATGTATTTTAAATGGACAACTGCACTATTATCCATTTGTGGATAATAGTAATGTTGTCCATTACTGTATTGTATGTTGTGTATTGCTGCTATGTTTATTGGGGGCATTTATCCCCAATAAACATGCTATTATGTGTTAACCCCTTCATTGCCTTAGCGGCTATCCGCTATGGTAATGAAGCAGCATTAATGTATTTTAATAATATTGTGCGGGAGCAGGGGGCCCCCTGAGCTGAACCGCATTTATTTGTGGCTCTGAGACCCCCTGCTTCCCGAGTTACAGGCTCGGTTACAGTGTGGACGCCATGTTTATTGCGGGCACGTAGCGTATGGGACGCTATAAACATGGCGGCGACACTGCCCATCCGATCACACATACCGGGGCCTGTAACTCGGGAAGCAGGGGGTCCCTGGTCCACAAAGTGATGCGGTTCAGCTCGGGGGACCCCCTGCTCACTGTACAGTATTATTAAATAAATATTAATGCTGCTTCGCTACCATAGCAGATACCCTGTAAGGTAAGGAACGAGTCTTTATTGATATGTGTGTTTTATTCATAGTGTAGATGTGCAGAGGGTCTCCGGAGCTGAAGTGCTTTTGTTTTAGGTCCGGGGACCCCCTGCTTCCCGAGATAGAGACCCCTTTATGGGGTGCCGGTATCCCTCTGCTTTGTTTACATTCCGCGGTCACGTGATCGGGACCTTTAAATGCAGAGGGATACCGGCACCTCATAAAGGGGCCTGTATCTCGGGAAGCAGGGGGTCCCCCGACCTGAAACCAATGCGGTTCAGCCCCGGAGACCCCCTGCACATGTACACTATGAATAAAAGTTGTTTTAAAAATAATTTTTATTGTGCTGATGTTTGCGCCGAGAGAGCAGCGGATCTCTCTCTGCTGCAAACACAACTCGGCAGGGGACGGCTTCTCGGCAGTTTCTCGCCAGGCAGCCGTCCCGCCACCGGTTACACGCCATTTCATCAAATGGTGGTGGCGCATTCATTCGCCAGGGATTCACCCCTTACAGCATACAGCCAGTTTAACACGCCAAAAACATGGCTAATTGCTAAACTGGCTAATGCATTTATTCGCTGCTTACTGCATGATACCCATAGTGTCAGGTGTAGCACCAGTGAAGAGATGTTACACAGTGAGCTGCAGCCTGTGGTTTGGGATCAGACCACAGGCAACAATAGACATTGGGGGGAGATCCCATCCAGCTGGAGCTCCCTCAAGAGGCAAACGCCTATGCAGACTAGAGAGAGAATTCAGCAGACATCATGGGATCAGACGGATCCTTTTTGCTCATTCAGCGGTACCTGGCTACAGGAGTGCCCAGGGAGGTAAAGTGCACCAACGGTCTACAGGGGTAGAGATACTCCCTACACTGGGTGGGACTGACTCTTATTGGGGGAGGACACCAGGGGTATTGGTGCCATGCATCCTAGGTACTTTGGGGAACACTCACCCTGTGTTGTTATTATTGTATTGTGTGTGTTATATTGTATGGTACCGTTATATCATTATTCTATTGTTAGTAAACCAATTGTTATATTGTGGTGTGTGTATCATTTCACTGTAAGTGGTCCTGAAAGGGGTTATCCCGGTGCACTGGGATTCCTCTCAGCTTGATGCGCTGCACAGAGGAGAATGAGAGCTCACCCAAGGCTCCCAGCTGCAGAGGCTCAGGGCTTCTGTGAGCCACAGGTAACAGCAGCACACATAGTTCCCTTAGGCATGGGGAAAAGGGGCTACATTTGGAGGTGCTGCTGAGATTCATCCCTGGGGTGCCCAATCTAAATTAAGACTGTCAGATCAAAATAGGAAACATGTCCCTATCGTCCTGTTGGAGAGTCCACGAGGGGTCCTACAACTGGCCCCGGTACAACCCTATTGCAAGTTGAAAGCCTTCTCTGGGGTGCGGCCCACACTGCTGGGAGAAGAGGTGTTTGAAGAGAGGAAGACCATGCGGTGCAAGTATTGCCAGAGTGGACGTGCACGGACGCTGTCAAGAGGTATCTCTCCAAAGGGAAATACTCGGAATGCATGAGACACACCTCGCCCTGCAAAACCAACAGCTGGCTCTTATTTCAAGCCAGCTTCAGGACATTTTTACCTGGCTAGAGACACTCCAGGTGGGTTCTACCCCTGCACTGCAAATTTTAATTTGGTACTCTGTGAGTGCGTATTTGTTTGTGCCTTTTATGTCCATAGAAATACATTTGCATTTACTGTGACGTAAGACTTCAGACTTCAGATGCACGTACTGTACAGGCAGGGCCAATTCGAGGAAAATGCGTAAGAGAATATTCCAAAACAACCTTCTTTGTTTAAAAAAAAGCAAAATATCAACAACTAAAAAACTCTTACCCTTAGTATATTGAAGGCTGTATCCAATAAACATCTGGAGAATAAATGCAACTGGTTATTGAGTAAATCAGTAGGTTGTTTTAAATGCGTTAGTTATAGATAAATCATGTGTAATTACATTGAGAACCCAAAAAATTATTTCGTTCTGGAAAGAAAATTTAAATTAAGAATTGTATTACTTGTAATTTAAATTCTTTGATTTACAAGATGGAATGTAGTTGTAGTTGTGGACTACAGGACATGGATCGGACCACTAGAAAATTACAAATATGTTTTTTAAATGTTAGTTTTACATTTATTTTATGTTTGTTTCCCCTTTCCCTTTTTTTTTCTGCCCTCCCAACAAAATTTATGAAAACCATAATAATATATCAAGTTTAGAAGAAAACACATGCTTTTCAGAACAAAAAAAATGGTGTGCTGGTAACCCTCCCAGCCTGGCTCTCAGGGAGTCTACATCAGTGTCTCAATTAGTGGTTACTCAGACGGCATTACCTTGTTCAGGGTGAAGGCTTGATGGAGCTGGGCGATGAGGTAGCAAAAATAGAAATAATGGATGCCAGGAACTTTTGTAATGCAGACAACAGACCCCTAGTAGTAGGGCTCTTTTCATCCATACACTGTACACTTATTTATAGGTGTTATCAGTTCCATATGTCTTGTTTGTACCCTTGACATTTGCATCCCTGGGTGCCCTCACTTAACACACTGGGGAGGTACGGACTTTGGTTGGATTCTGTTTAATTGGCCTGTCCCCGTTCTACGCAATGTCCATTATGCTCTGTCACTATTAGCACCTTCTCGGGCCCTGGCCAACTCAATATAGACCGTGGATCTGCATCCCACTCCTGTGTCTGAACTGCCACTTCTAAACAGACTAGGACTGAGGTGTGTGTGCATCTGCCTGTAGAGCTGATCCTCTGGCACCTTAGCCCCCCACCCCCTACCTCATGGAGACCTCTGTGGCA
Source organism: Ascaphus truei (assembly GCA_036426205.1). Lineage (NCBI taxonomy): Eukaryota > Metazoa > Chordata > Amphibia > Anura > Ascaphidae > Ascaphus > Ascaphus truei. The sequence goes on along the minus strand of WSYH01001272.1, from coordinate 39,121 downwards.
TGCCTGCTTCCTCTTTTGTGAACCGCTGGGTTCACCATTGCCATATCTCAATATCTATGGGCACTATCTCTAAATGGAACATAATAAAAAGGGACTGATCATTTTTATACAGTATACTGAGGAACATACTTAACTGTATACACTGGGGCTCCACAGTCTTTGACTGACACTAATTGAGCCACTGTGCTGAACCAGGGATATCCTGAAAACCTGGCCTGTTGGTGGCCCTTGAGGACTGGAGCTGCCCACCCCCGATTTAGAGAGTACTATGAGATGAAGGATGTTGGTGCTGTCCCAGCGGAAACTGGGGAAAAGAAAGATGACAAATTGCTGATGATAGCCATAACTATGCAGCGACATTTACTAACTCAAAATTGAAAATTCTAAATTATTCTGGACTTTTGGATCTGTGTCTGTTGATGATGGCTACAACTTATTGTCAGCCGCATATGTTTTTAAAAAATCGAGACTTTTATAATAATAATTAATGACAATTATCCTTACATAAGACTAAGATAGGAAATGTCCTCTAACCTCAGTGTGTGTTAAAGCACTTTTCTGTATATGTGTTTGTGTTTGTGCCCATTGACTATCAGATATGTATATTTAAATATATGAATAGCAATATATAAAAGCATACATTTGTCATGTGAAGAATAGTAAATCCAGTCCAGACTTTCCAATTTCTTTATTTGAACAAGACTAACTCAAAACTGCTGGGTTCCCGGTTTCTATAAATATTCAGGTATTTTTCCACATTGCTAGCCTTAGTAGAAAGGCTAGCCACTTATATTTATATTGCAGTGCCTTACACAAGACCACTTCCATCTGACTTGCCATTTAGGCTAAGGCCTCAGTGCGTGCGCCTCACATGCGATGGGGTACCTGGAGGAGCTCATTACTTGCATCAGCGCGACCTGATGGACTCCAGTCAACTCATGATGGAGAAGCATGGCAGGGGCGTGGTGTGGGCGTGGCTATGACATCACACAGTTGGTTCGCCCTTATTGGCTGAACCGCTGCCGTGACGGGGCCAATGCTCTGCCGCCGCGCCAAAAGGCACAATTCTTGTCTTTTGGTAAAGGCGGTCACATATCACGCCTTGGCGCGCATACACACGCCGAATGGGGCCTGCTCCTTGGAGGGATGTACATTGTGTGCTGCGTGCACGCGCGCGCAGCCGCGGCCACCAGGGACAAAGCCTAAGGGATATCAGGAGCTGCAGAGATGCAGATTAACATAGACACACGTTTCAACTGGCTATGCTAAACAATTTGTAAATGTTAAACATGTTGAGGGTATAAAGCATTTGTATACACATGTAGCGCTGTTTCCCCCACACTATGGGAGATGTGGCAGCTAATGAGTGTATGTGATGCTATACCTGCGGCTCACAGGAGGCCTGAACCTCGGCTGCTGGGAGCCTGGGGCGTACCTGGATCATCTGGTGACAGCGCCTCCACCTGTGAGGGATCCTGACAGCGCCGGATAACCCCTTCACAGGACCCAAGGCAATCAGTACACAGTGTATATAATAATAGGTTTACTGACATGCAAAGGGTAACACAAAAAGACATAACTCAGGCCTCGCACGGCCTTGCCCACACACCGTATCCCACTGTCCAACCACTTAGTCCCACCCCGATGATAGTGTCCCCAATGTACTGAGGTGCCCTGGACACCTACCCAACCTGGTGTCCACAGTAGCCAACACACCTGGAAGTGTGTGAGAGCGCTGCCCACAATAAGTGTTATAGTTGTGCTCCAACACCGGTACCACCAGCTGATGATAGAACCATCTGATCCAGCGCCGTTAGCGATGGCGTCCGCCTTCATGTGGGGTGGTATCCAGCTGGAGGGTCCCACCTTGATAGTCTCTATATGCGGTGGTGATCTGGTCCCAGATCACAGGCCTCAACTGCTGCGCAGCATTCTGCTGTGTCCCTGACACTAAAGATGCTAGTTGGTCAGTTTCCCTAACTAAGGGCCTGTCCCTGTAGCAGCCACACTCTTAGAGGGAGTCGGGGCCTAGCTGGGGCTTATTGGGGGTCTCTGGCCTAGTGCAGGGGCCACAGACACCCTACACATACACCCTCACCCTACCGTGTCCCAGCTCCGACTGGCATGGTCTCTGGCGTGCCAAATATATCAATGTGAGATCAGGGGAATCCGGCCGCACAATTGGCTAAGCTTAGCCACCTGACTAGCAGCCCTTGTGCCTTCTGGGGGGTGTAGTTCACCTGTGGAGCTATTCTCAACATATCCACCGCTCCTTGGAGCTTTTCTGCGCCTGCGCACGCACACTCAAGATGGCGGTGCCCTTCCGGCGTCCCACAATGGTGCCTTTGGAGCACCGGAGTGCTCCCTGCTCTGCCCACACTCCACTCTGTCTAACCCACGGGTTCTCCTCTGTCTCCGCTGCAGCGAAGGTAGTTGGGGGCAAGGGGAAACACAGAGGGGAGACCTGGCCACAAACAAACATTAGTATTAATATCAAACTGTACTAAACGAATAGCCCTCAAAAAAGGATATTTGCTCTTACCCAATGACAAGATTGTTAATGCTACAGTACATGGTTGTGTAGTAGATTCCAATAAACCAGTAAGGAGTTGAAGCAATAGAAAGCTTTGTAAAACATTCTTTATTTCTATATTTAGCTTTTCTCTGTTGCAAGATTCTCTGGTAGTTTAACAGTTAGTAATGTCGTACAATACCTTGCATTGGAGTGCCACCTATACATTATTTCACCTAAAGCCACTTTTTTATATATTTAGTTCTGATATATATATATATATAACATTCCAAGAGACACTGTTTTTAAGAATACCCTTTGCTTGCTTCATTCATTGTAACATCGCCGGAAGAAGAGATCAGTGTATCTCGAAAGCTCGCATAAATAAAAGCATTTCGTTAGCCACAGAACGGTATCAACTATTTATTTTTTGATTATATATATATATATATATATATATATATATATACATATATATATGTAGGGATGTGGTAGGAACCTCATATGTGTGTTCAGTGTGTGTTCAGTTGGTGTTTTGACTCTGTTTTACGGGAGGAGGAAAGGGTAGCGTGGGGGAGAGGCCACGCTAGTCAGAGGGGATCAGGAAGGTAAAGGAGGATGGTGTATGCATGCATGCAGGGGGTCCGTGACCCGCCTGCATAGGCTAGCTTTACCCCGCAGGCCCTTAGGAGAAACCCCTGAGTCACAGTAGGCTGCTGTGCTGCAGGGACGACCATAGTGCTAGCGATCAATCACCTTACTGTGTAGACAGTTAGGGACAAGCGTGCGGAGCAGGTTTGCTGGTGAGCTGCTTGGGACCAGACAGCTGCACTGCGGACATCCAAGACAAGCAAGGATTCGGCTGATCCTTTTCGAAGTATTACCGGTCACCGCCATGACCGGAAGGTAGTAGATACGTCAAGTGCACCAACACCGGTCAACAGGCGCTGATCCCGCCTTAGGCATAACTATTTGGAGACACTAGCGAGTGGCCAAGGCCTAAGTACACGCCACTATCGTTCTATTCTATTACACGGACACGGTGTGTGGGGCACACGGTGACGGGATAGAGACATACTCATAAGAGCGTGGCTGAGCCACTATTGTACAGGACAATATTCACTAGGGGTGTGGCCGAGCCACTGATGTTAGAAGGACATTATCAGTTAGCGGTGTTAGGGTATGATAGAGTATAAGAATAGTGTTATAAGATAAGTGTATGCATATTGGGTTATTGCCACGGTTCATATAGAGTATAAGTTTATTATTGCACATAGTAAAGTTGGTTGCACGCATTGTATCGGTGTGTTTCTTGCCCAGTGGAATCTTACATGACGGGGATCCTGGGTAAGTGGAGGCGCTGCGCTAATAAGTGTTACCCCAGGCTCCCAGCAAGCGGAGGCTCAGATCTCCTGGAGCCACAGGTGCGCGCAGTTACCCGTAGTCACTTAGAGTGTCAGAAAAAGGGCTACATATATATAACATGTTGCTTTCATTCTTTTATTCATACTAAATACACTTTTCTTAAAAAAATACATTTTAATAACAATTTAACTGACCATCGATGTTTCAGTAAAAATTCAATGATTAAATAATCTGCATTAGTTTTATATTCGTTGCCATGTTATTTTAAATGGCATATAAGATCTCTTGTGATGAATGGCCATGCTGAATTATATGTCAGATTCACTATCTGACTTCTACAATGACAGAATGCATGTTTTTAATACTAAAAACGAATTAATGCATAGAAGAACATTTTAAAAATCCATGAAATATCAAGAGAATTGGCAAGAACTGCTTTTAAAAAAAAAAATTGACATGGTCAATATCAATAGCCTCAGAAATATCCTGAAGGAATACAACTTTTCCCAGCATTTTAAATTAAATGGCTCATTAATACACTGTACAGAACAGCACAATAGAGTTCAGGTCTCCCTCACTATGAAACACCGTGCAAAACAACTTGGTGCTTAGTAAATCTCGACACAATTAGCTGCATTTGTTAATCATTCCCTTAAACTTTTTCACTATGCAAAGTAGGATTCAAAGATTTTATTTTGCTAATCATCTCAGTTTGGTCCAGGAGAGATGCTAATCATCTGTAGACATTTGTAATGACCCTTGAACAAAACTGAGTAAAACTGAATCAAAGCTTTGACAAGGCAAAGGGAGCGGAAACAGAAGCACTAATTATGGCCTTGTGAAGTACACTTTCCCTTTTGCACCATTTGTCATAGAATTGAATACTTGTTCAAGAATACTTGTTCAGTGTAACTTTTATGGATTCAACCAAGAAAAAAGAAAAAAAGTGATGGCTTCCAATTCTTGGCGTAAATTAACAGAATTGATGTGTGAAAACCTTGAAGATGGACCTATAGTGCAATACGAACAGGGACAAATGAATTAGGTAAGCCTTGGCCAGTCAAATTTGGCTAACCTGAAAAAAAGCCTGAGAAAGTTCATTATCAATTTGCATGCTTCAGTGAACTCTCTTTTATGTTAACTTGTCATGTAAGCATTTTATGGTTTACTGAACCACATAGAACTGACAATGAAATACATGCAGTGAATGAAATATAAAGTAAATAGGCTACAGACTGACACATAAAAATTAAAAGGAACGATAACTGTTAACTTTCCCACATCTGTCCCTTAAGACCATGTTCATTAATTTCCACCTGTTACAGTGTGTGCAGTTTTTGCAAAGGGTCTAACTTTGAAGGCTTTGTCAGACACCACTTCTTTAGCTCCCAGGATTTAAACAACAAACAAAAAAGGTAAGACTGCTTTAGATTTGTATTATTTTTCTAAGTATATTGATATACCCGAGACAGCTTGTGTCATTTATAATAGCTTGTTAAGTACAGATGCATACAGATGTATAGACACTGCCACAACACATATCCACTGCATTAGGGCTTGGAGTAATTACTTTTATCTCTTTTGCTGTCCACAAACATGACTGAAGATGATGTCAGAAGAGACATATTTGTTTTCCGAGTGACCTGCATGAGGAAGAATTTGCTGCTAAAAAAAAAAGCAATGTGACAGTTCAAAGACGATAAAGCTAATCTACTGTAAATCTAGGGTTTATACAGTTCATGGCTAGTTCCCCAAATATAAGAGTGAACCTAGAATAATGTTTGAATCTTCAGGTTTAGGATCGTTTGATTTTCTATCTCTCGATTTTAACTATCCTGGATTTAAGGAACAGGAAAATGAGAGGCTAGCATTTCATTGTAAAAAAAAAAAAAGGCATTTTTTTTAATTACAGTGAGACAATCAAAACAAATATATCTTAAATGTAATGGTAATCCCAGACAGTGGATATATTCACAGGGACACAACCTTTTCATTCCCCAGAGAACACCAAATTTGGTATCTTTGTCTAAGATTCAAACTTCATAATGGCATGTGACCTGGAATTCTGTTTTCTCTATTCTTATTCTAACAGATGATATCAGACTTTTTAAGCAAGCAGTGCAAGTAATGGATCTTTAAATAAATTTAGCGTTTTCTTTTGAATATTCACTATAACAATATACTATAATTTTTTTGTAGGCTTATCTGGACCCTGGACAAAAGATTTTGAAGCCAAATATATATATATATATATATATATATATATATATATTTTTTCTTTAACTGTGCATGCTATGGCTTGTATATAATGTATACCCTGTTCACTTATGTAACTGTATTTATCATCATGTATTATTTGTCTTAACTCCTGTGCCCAGGACATACTTGAAAACGAGAGGTAACTCTCAATGTATTACATCCTGGTAAAATATTTTATAAATAAATAAATGCAGTATTTTGTTTGGAACAGAATTAGCTCTACCTGTTATCCTGTCACAAATAATAATTTGTTAAAGTGAAAATAGACAAGATAGATGAAAAACAGATAAAGACCGCAAAATAATGTATTTGAGGATAAAAGGCTATAGTACACATTTACTCTTTTTAATTGTGAAAGAGACAAAACTAGTGCCATTTAAGAATGAAAGCAACCTTTAAGAAAAAACAAAAAAACTGTTTCTCATTTGTTGTAAAACCAAATGAAATGTACTGGAATCCACCAGCAACACATACTTGCAGCCTTTCTCGTGTTCTATACGTTGTGTCAAATTAATTTGGACATGCATAAAATCGGATATAAATGAGAAAACTCATCCCAATGGACAGTCAGTAGCTAAGACGTGTTAGTTCTGTTAGTAACAGATATTATACCACAACTCTACAAGCGTTTGTCTGGAAAGTATGTCTAGATAGCAGAATATGTATTGCATTTGATAAACAATAGAACATTGTAAAACTGATCCATCTTGACAAAAGTCATTACATATTGTGACTTACAGTACTGTACTGTACTGTATATGGCAAACACTTCCGCTGTTCAATTTTCCAAAATGTATGTATTAGTTACAATTTACTGGATTCACAAGTTTCTTATACAGTAGTAGCTATCTTTTTACAATTCTATAGAGAATATTGATAGTACAGAAGCACGCTATTTTTTTTATTATTTCAGCAGGGAATCAGTATGGCAGTAAAAAGGATGTCACCTTCATACATGCATGTATGCAAAAAGGACAACATTAATCAGATAGCTAAAAACATTAGGGACTGACTAGGGACTCACTGGCTGGCACTAAGATTGAAGCAGGGGAGCCTGATTCCTTGTGACCTTGGGCAAGTCACTTTATCTCCCTGTGCCTCAGGTACCAAAAACATAGATTGTAAGCTCCACGGGGCAGGGACCTGTGCCTGCAAAATGTCTCTGTAAAGCGCTATGTATAACTAGCAGTGCTATACAAGAACATGCTATTATTATTATTATTATTATTAGGAAACAATAGTTCTGCACAGAACGAAAATAATGAAGTGCTACGGTAGTTGCTATTTTATGGAACATATCAATATTTATTTGGAATGTCTTAATCACTCTAGTACAGAGGGGTATGGAAGAAAATCTTTGCAAATCCTACATACACAGATAAATAAATAATACATTACATTTATTTTCATATTACTATGAACATACAAAGGTTTTTCTTTACAACATAATATACAGTATTGTACCATTTGGACTCTGAAGCAAAAGGGAAATGGAGTGAAAGGGAAGACACAATACATTTAGGAAATGAGAGAATTCAGAAAACATAAGTACAGGAATGCTAAAGATGGGGTACTTTGTAGCACCGAAACCGGTAATATTTTTGGGGGGGATATTGAGTGCAACAGCACAGGAGGTATGGGGGAAGGTGTGGGCATAGCAAAATGAGACAACATTTTGGGGGCAGATTATGTAGTTTTCATACCAAACAAGAAAGCAGACTGCCAGCACTTTTGGATGTTGCTAATTTATCAGCTACACATTGTCCATTCTTATTCTGAGACTTTCTGTCTGCGCAGACTTCCTAACACTGTGACAACATACTGTACTGTATATTCTTTAACTGCCACGAAAACTGTGACTTACTCATATTTAAACAATATTCCAAACATTGCACATCATTTTAACTTTTGAAAACAATGTAGAGTTAGCTGTGTTTTGTGGCTTATTTCTAAATATGATTCCAGATTGATGAAAATAATCTACAATTTATCATAATGTTTTTTCTTCTATTGCTTTTTATATTTGTGTTTATCATGCTGTGTAAAGACGTATTAAAAAATGTAACTAATTTAAAATATATATTTTTATTATTTGTGCACTAGGGAATTTTGAACACGAGATTTCTTATGCAGTGCAATTAGTTAACCTAATACCTTGTGCAGAACTGCTTGCCCTGCTTCGTAAAACTGCTACATACAGTAGATTATTACCATTTCTATTCATTTCATGGCATTTTTTCAATGTAAAATCCTGAAATAAAAGGGCATATATGGACAATGTTCATTTTGACAGCTTTTGTTTACAATCAAGCACATATGACAATTTGAAAATGCTCTAGAATTTCCTCAGAAATTATTACATAATAACATCCTGATGTTTTAAAATTAAGGACATTCATACACAGATATACCTAATATATCATCAAAATTCTTTAAACACTGCCATGAAATTATACTTATACAGTACCAGTTAATAGTTATAAATACTTGGCGACCATGATACACAGTTTAAACTAAGTTAAAGGGAGTGATGGACGTTTTGTGCTTACAGTAGAGATATCAATGTTTCTAAAAGTGCTTTGTGATTTCTTTCGCTAATTTTCTGTAAACTTTCACCAAATTCCCCAAATTTTCCGTTACTTGACACGTAAGCACAAATTCGCAGAAATCTGACAGTTTCTGCACAAGAGAGAGTGCCCTATTTACTTTTATAAGTCCAAAAAGAGACACACACTCCATGAGAAGAGATACCTGTAAACACACCTGAGATACTTGGAAAAGTAAGATAATAAATATTTATGTAACAGGTGTTCCCCCACCCTCTGGGAGATTTCACTGTTACCTGGTGTTGTTGTGCTGCTCACCTGCTAGACTTACAGGATACTGAGTGTCCATCTGTGTTAGTTGGGGACTAACAGGACAGGCTTTAGTGATCTTCCCAGCTGTTCACTCGGTGTTGCAGCGCCTTCATTCCCACAGGGCCTATAGGGATAGGTGCATTCCCTTGTGGAAAACACTCCCTCTCCCCAAAGAAACTGCAGCCTCAGACATGAGTATAAAACAAAGGATGGCTCGTTATTCTTCAACGGCACAGCAGTATACCAACACGTATACTCACTGGTCCCTGCACTCAACCCCCAGGGCTTGAGCCCCCAAAGGTCTATCCTTAGCTGCCATGCTCCCTGGTGGAGTATGGGTTAGTTGCCCCACTCCCCTGAGGGAGGGGAAGGAAGGTGGCCAGAACCCTTGCTCCACACTTCCAACAACAACTACATTTGGATCTGCAGTCTCTTTTGTACCCAGGGGGAGGGTCATAGGTCTGAGCTCCAGATAGGGCAGTACACAGGCCTTAGACCCACCCCCCTGTCACTCAAGGGAGTTGTTCACTGCTGCAACAGCAAGGTCATAGATTTAACCCTAACACTTTCTGCACTGGTACCAGGGCTTATATGTTAGGTAGGGCAGATTAGTAGCCAAGAGGATATATGGCTACACATTCCCCCTGGTGGAATCTGATGGACCCCACTGAGAACCCAATTTACATACCATCCCTAAATTGGATAACGTGGAACAATGCATAACAGTGCATAACATAACTTTTAAGGAACACACCTGGATCCCTCCCTAACATGGAGAATCTGCACCCACTTTAATAGTAGTGTTTTGGGTCAGGTTTCTTAACTAACCTGCCCTCCTCATTCAGAACATTAATTGAATACACTCTCCACAGGCCCCGTTCAGAGACATACTCCACCCGGTCCATATAGCTGTTTCTCCCAACCACTATATTCGGCTGAGGTAGCACACCTTTTCCTCATTGTAGTACCTAGAGATACAACACCTGGAAGATAGAAAGTCTAGGACCGCATCCCTCAACCAGTCCTCTCTGTTGGCCTCTATTTCCCTCATTATGGGATTAGGGACATAGGGATAGTCATACCCATGGGACTGACGGTACCTCTGCACTATTAATCTATCAGCCTGGCTGAGTTTGGTTAATTTTTGGCCACAGGCATGGCCTGGTAGCACCCAGAATAGTGGTTCGTGAGAGGGCTGGTCTTGTTGGTTATCGTTAAACCAGTTGGTTGTATCAACCATAGTTTAATTTCCCTATCTCTTCATCTGAGAGCCTCTGCCATCTCTTCCGCAGAGTACTCTCCCTCCTCCCACTAATGATCCACAATGTCCCCGCTAAACAGCAAGGACCGTGTCCGGTTCATATGATGGACATAACCTTGAAACATGGGGTCTTACCACGGCAATACCTTCCCAACATTTGCATAACACACAGACAGATCAGACACGGAAGCTGCCCTAGAGAGTGTTCCTGACCTTTCCGACCTTTCTGACCCTTCTCTGTAGAAGCCCTGTACTCAGCCATCCCTCCCTCAACAGGATCACCTTCAAACCCAACACAGTTTCCACAGTCCTGGACAGATTTAGTTACCATCTGAGTGTCATGGGCAATGTCTGTTGAAGCATTTGGCTCCGCACGATCTCTGGGTGTATTAATCCGGTTAGGCCTAACAAGCCTATTACTGCCAGCACTTTATGCTTATTAGGGTTACGTCCTCGGCCCTTGGCTCGGTCGGGTTGACACTGTAAAAATAGGTCAGTCGGGGCCTTACTCACCGGAGCGGGTGTATCAATGTCCTCCTCCGCCCTGGTGGTCGCCTCCATGATGGCCACATCCGGTTGCACCGGAAGGGTGTTGACGTTTGCGGTGTGGAAAGATGTGATACCATAGTGATACTTACTGTAGCACTATATGTTAAATGAACCTGGGACTTTAAGGCCTTTGAGTTAGGTATGAGTTTGGATTTGATTAGAATTTTTTAAACAACTTTTTGCTGCTGCTTTCCTTGAATAAAGAAAATGCTTAATGAATTAAACATATATCATAAGCAATACACACTTGTTCAACTCATATCAGTTTGTAAAGTACTGAGTAAGAAAGAAAAATGTTCTCAAGGATATTGCAATGTATGGAATTAGATTTTTCAGTATTCGTTTTTTATTTGATTTGTAGTCTCACGAAAACCAATGGTTCAACGGAATTGCACTGAAGAGAACGAGAACTTAGGGATTTTGGTTCAATTTTCTGCACAATTGCTTACATTTTAATGAATGAAAATATCAATTCTACATCCCATTCTATATATAAATTTAAATAAAAGGTGTTGTCCCTTTCAGGTTTCTGCTAAATAATTTAAATGTACAGACAAGAAAACTTGAACAGTATACTATTCTTGTTAATTTTTTTCTCTTCTGGCAATGTTCACTGCTTTTTGGCCTGTCTAATATTTTTATCTAATTATGGGCCTTATTCTATATTTTCAAAAGTGGTAATTCGAGTGTTTGGCTGAAAATCCCCATGTATGTCAATAGGGATTGTCGGCCGAAAACATCCAGAAAGGCTATTTAGACTTTCCCCTAAACCTCCAAATTGAGATGCATGATATGTCTAAAATGAAAGCTTGTGTTGCAAGCTTCATCAGGACTGTATTATATTATAAAGTAGGCAAAATAGCTGAGGGTCCCTTCCTAAATTAACCCCTCCAGATGTTTGTGGTAGTTTTATTTGTGTGTGCAGGAATAGTCACAATGACAACTAATCCTATGCACAGCTGCTGATAATGTCTATGCAAAAAGAATATGGGGTCTATGCACTAAGCAGCGATAAGCCACTTATCTCCAAAAAAGCCTACTGCTATTCAGTAAGTCCCCGATAAGTCGGCGATAAGAGAGCTTTTCGGCAACTTGTTTTGGTGAAAAAAAAATCGCCAAGCGCACGCTGATAAGCCACTTATCGCCAGGTTTTAAAACTTGTGCTATTCTAGTAGCCCCGATTAGCTTATCGAGGCTAATCATGGCTCTAGAATAAAGATTTTCTCTCAAAGTCGTCTCACCAGGAAAAGTTGGCAAGAGGGTGGTGAGAAGCTGCCGATAAGCGGCAAGACGGGACTCAGAAAAAATAATGCATTTTTCCTGCATCGGATTGATGCCGGAGTCTCCGGAGCTGATATCCATTAATATCAGCACCTGAGACCCCCGCATCAATCCGATGCAATAAAAATGCATTTACAGTAAACGTTATTAGCTTACAGGCCATATTTAAGGCCTTGACGCCTTATTTTACCTCAAGAAGACGACGAGACAACATTGTGTTGTGGATTTACCATGGGGCTTTGTGGATTGACAGATGAAGATAGAAGATTAAAGAAAAGATAAAAATAATGACAGATGAAGAAAGAAGAAGGTGATAGAAGATCAAAGAAAGAAGAATTTTGTTACATGTCCTGGATCTTCAAGGTGGATGCTGTTGTGCTGAGTTTGATGACGTCGCGGTACGAGAACTTCCTAAAACCCCTGGATTCGGAGGGCCAACACTTCTAAAGGTAAGTAAAAAATTGAATGTACTGTATGTTATTTATTTTTTTTACAGGTTTTTTTTTATTCTATTTCATTCTTTTAATATTTTTCATTGCCCCTTGACTGCTCATGTATGAATCTGTGTCTGTTTAGGGTATGGATAAATACAGTGATAGTCAATTAATTTTTTGGCAAATGCTTGTTTTCTATTGAGTGTTATTTTTTCTATTTCTCGATTGTTTGGATTAAATAGTTTGAAGTTTGGATGGTTTGTTTTGACGTATTTTTTTGATTGATTAGAGTTTTTAATTAATTCATTATTTTGTTGGCTCTTTGTTTGAATTGGTGTGTTCGCTAGTGCTTTTATTAATTAATTGCTTAGTTGGTTACTTGTTAAAATTATATAATTGTTTTGTTTGTTAGTGCTTTTATTAATTGAATTTGTAGGCTAGTGCTTTTATTTATTGAATTGTGGTGTTTAGGTGTATTATTGTGTATTTTGGGACTTCAAGTATTTTTATTAGGGTGACCATTGACTGCTATAGTGGCTTATCAGGCCCATACAAAAGGGTATGATGTACCAATATGCCAATCAATGGGTACAGGGTGGGTATAGTGGTTCTTTAGGCCTCCCGGGTGGATAGTGGGGGAGGGTTGGTTAACCCCTTATTTTGGTATGTATTCTTGCTGGCAACGGAGGACATGGCCCTGCAGTATGCTGTCGAGGACACCCTTCATGATGGCAGTGGTAAGTAGAAAAGTTTATTTACTTTATTTTTGCTGCCTGGCTAATGTTTGATTTAATAATGGGTAAATGAGCTATTATCCATATGTGGATAATAGTTATTTTGCACATTACTGTACTGTGTATGTTAGGGGGGAGGTGTATTTATGGCAATATATGCCACATTTTATGATACAGGATAGGTACCGCAGGCCAGCAGGGACCCATGTGGACGATCCAAGGACATGCGGACCACCTGAGGACCCACAGACACCCTTAGGAACCACCCGAGGTCCCCCAGATACCCACAGAGACCACCCGAGGGCCCCAGACACCATTGGGGACCATACATGGACCCTGTTGGGGCCCTGGTACACCCACGGGAACCATCCGAGGACCCCCACCGGCCTCTGGGATCAATCCTGTGTATACAAATATAAAATCTTGTTTTATGTGTGGGCACAGGTGGTGGGTGGGTTGTGTATTGATGTTTAGTACATATTGTAATATTTATTGGGGCAGAGGGGTGAGTGAAGGGCCAAGTACCCACTTCAATCACCCCCCCTCTGCCCTCAATAAAGCTGCTATTGTGCCTTAACCCCTTCATTGCCTTAGTGGCTATCCGCTAAGGTAATGAAGCTGCTTTAATATAATTTTTATTATTAGTTTGTGGGAGCAGGGGGTCTCCTGAGCTGAACCACATTGATTTCAGCTTCGGGGACCCCCTTCTTCCTGAGTTACAGGCCCAGATATGGGGTACCGGTATCTCCTTCATCATTTAATTCACCCGGTCACGTGACACGGACGAGTTAAAAATGACAGCGATACTGGCACCCAATGCCCCATATCAGGACTTGTAACTCAGGAAGCAGGGGGTCGCTGAGGCTGAAATCAAAGCGCTTCAGCTCCTGCTCCCGTATACTATTAATAAAAATTACATTAAAGGAGCTTCATTACCATAGCAGATAGCCGCTACGGTAGCAAAGGTGTAAATGTTTTAATTAGGGTTTTATTACTAGTGTATTGTAGCAGGGGGTTTCCGGACCAGAACCTTGTTGATTTGAGGTTCGGGGACCCCCTGCTTCCCGAAATACAGCCCCCGTTATGGGGTGCCGGTATCTCCTATGCATTTAAATCTCCTGCGTCATGTGACCGTGGACAACAAATGCATAGGAAATACAGGCACCCCATAAAAGGGCCTGTATCTCAGGAAGCAGGGGGTCCCCGTATCTCAAATCAACAAGGTTCTGCTCCGGAGACCCCCTGTGCATCTACACTAGTAATAAAATGTAAAATCTAAAAAAATATTTTCGGGAGAGATTTGCGGAGAGAGAGAGGCAGCTCTCGCTCTCTGCAGCAGAAAGAACTCGCCGGGTGAGCCCTTTTTTCAGAGGGGCGATCTTTGCGTTGCCGACTACTCGCCATTTTTGCAGATGTTGCAATCACTAGTATTTGGTCCTTTCTGCATACCGTGATAGCAAAGCTGTAAAAAATGGCAATTTTAAAACCCTGGCGATTTTTTTTATCTCTGCTTAGTACATAGGCCCCTATGTGTTTGAGGTTCTCTTAGTTTTCTTTCCTTTTCCTCCCTAATGGGACTATTCATTAAACTGTGATAGTGCCAAATGAGACCCTATCGCAGTTTAATATATAACCCTCTAAAACTCTCCCACTTCCCATTAGGCCCGCTCCTCTGGATTTAGTCCTCCCCCATTTTCCCATTTTCTGTGAGGCTCACTACTGCTGCTCTACTGTCCTCTAAGAGGTCATGTTCTGTTATTTTCAAATCTTCTGTGAGGTCTCCTCTAGGAAATACTCAATTATCCATCAACCTATATGCTCCTCCATCCTCCACGAGACCGCGTGTACTTCTTGGCTATTTTCTTTCAGGTCCCCTCAACTGTTGGGTCCCTAGCCTTCCGAGTCTCTACTCCTGCTGTGCTCTGTGTTTTTTTTTTTTTGCACTGATTTTCAGCAGGTGATCGGAAGAGCAACCCCACATCTACAGCAAACAAAGTATAATTCAATGGTGTATGGTTTCCGTCCCACATGGTATAGTTATGTGATAACATGACAGTATTTATTGTAGTTCTTTGAAATGATTATACTATTGTAGTATTTCATGTATTGAATGTTTTTCACCATAAGCAATCTAACTTTGAACATTCTATTCTATGAGCACATGCCCTGATATACGTGTGTAACCCTCCTTGCCCCGGCTCCTAAGGTAGGGTGCCGGTGAAGCAATGATGGAAAATGATGTTCGCCAGGAACTTTTATAGAACAAACAGCAATCGCTTTTAACACCTCACATATTTAGTCTCTCCACATGTTATGTTGTATACTTCTGCCTGCTTGTACTTTCGAACATCTTCCCTAGTTACTCTCCTTGGGTATGTAGGGAGGTACTGTTGCTTGCTTTTGACTAGTACAATGGACCTGCCAAATCTTGAAGTAACATCCAGGCTGACCCTTTCCAGTTGGGCCCCTTGCGGGCTCTGACCCACATCCAACCCTTGGGGATCCTTTCTCATAGTTCGGGGTTCTGGCTGCCATGTCTGTGCATACTGGGCTGGAACTAGTTATGGACCGGCTGTATGGGTCAATCCTACTATGACCCTGTTCCTATCTATGGGACCTCTCTAAGACATAGGCCTCCTCGTGCTTCATGGGCGCTATCTTAGTGGGACACTGTCCCTGACTATAAAATAATAACCAGGGACAAGTCAAATATAACGCTCTTACATATACACATAATCTAATATACATATCTACAGTGAGGCTCCTCCACTCCCGACTCCCAGGAGCCTGACTTTCAGAACATTTTCGCAAGTATAAAAACCCCATCGGTGATGCTCTATCACCATGCAGAAAGTGGGCGATGCTGGTTTTCTGCCAAGTCACCCTGTATCATGTGATGGGAGGTGAGGTATTACCCTGTGTGAGCCCACATTGTTAACCATTAGGTCCATTAACTCCCTAATCTGCAATATTAGTTCCCAGAGGGGGCTACACTTAGATTTGGCTTAGCCTTTTATTTATCAAGTATCTAAATTTAATGTATGACGAACACAAGGAAATATTATGTAAATGTTAAGATACTTAGGGCAAAGTTAGGTAAAGGATTATTTACAGACCAATAATTTATATCTGTTAATTCAATGTTTTAGCAGGTTTGGTTTCCATTTTAAATCTTGGAAGCTTGGTTAATAAATAGAAGTGTACGTCTTTCCTTATTGATACATATTTGGACATCTGCACATGCACATTTTTAAATTATTGCATTACGACAGATTACTTCCCTCTCACCTCACGCTGTGCTGAACTGATCGATCCAAAAACGGCCAACCTTTAGTTTAGGCAACCTCATAAGGGCAGAAAAAAAGATAACATAAACATCATCTTAAAGAAGATACAGGAAATCAGGTGCTGTAGGTGTTGTGTCCGTTACAGAGAGAGAAACAGAGATATTGAGAGACTATAAAAAGACGCATTTACTCATATACCTATATACCTGCTATACATATGGAACATGATTCATTAACACTTTATCCGCAAGGAAACAGCAGCCTAAATGGAGACTGACTGAGACCCGACTGCAGTTTGCCCACGCCCAAAAGCCTAGTATACTAATTTCCCATCAGTATTAACACAGTGGTGTCCCTGCTTCTGAATGGGACTCCCGTTACCTTAATCCTACCGGGCCACACCAGTCTGGAAGAGCTGCGCAGAGAGAAGCTGCATCTCCCTGCACAGCTCTTACAGACGATCGTGCTGTTTTTATTTTATTTTTATTACATAGGATTGAAGCAGGGTGTCTTCGGAGCTGAACTGCATTAATTTCAGGTACGGGGACCCCCTGCTTCCAAAGTTACATGCCTCCGTATCGGGTGCCTGTATCTCCTGCAAGTTTAAATGTCACGGCCTGGGGACATGGGGATATACTTGTGAACACACCTGAGATACATGGCAAATAAGATAATTTGATTTGTTTGAATATATTTAGCATATTTAAATTATCTTATTTCCTAGTTTTATCTTTATTCTTCACATACATAGGCAGAGGGAGCTCTCAGACACACCACATATGTTCCGTATCCCATTTACATTACTTCTGCCTGTCCACTTGACCACGAAAATGTACTGTACCGATCTAGCACTATAGTCGGTCGCTTGCCTGCGAGCATGGGTTGTTCAACCATGTGCAATGCTTCCACAGTCCGCGTCACACTGCCTAGCAGTCGGTAATGGCCCATCGGGATTATCACAGCGGGGGTCCCTGCATATGAATGGGACTACCGCTGCGTGAATCCTACCATGCTGCACCTGTCTGTAAGAGACACGCACTAAGAGTAAGACTGAATCAGTCACTCTACCTGCGCGCCTCTAATAGGCGATCGCACAAGTTTATTTTATTTAATAACACAGTATTGAAGCAGGGAGTCTTCGGAGCTAAATTGGATTAATTTCAGGTCTGGGGACCCCCTGCTTTCCGAGTTACAGCCGGCCCCGGTATTGGGTGCCAGTATCCCCCTGCACTGAGACAAGCTGCTATCACGCAACCTTGGCTGCCCCAACACTGGAGAATCAACACTGTAAGGGGTCTGATATGAAAACATGGACCTCCGCAACTCAACCATAGCAGACACTGTCTCTGCAGATGCGACTATTTGCTTTTCTAGCCACGATTTGCAATGACAGCACAGTAAGTCTTGCTACATCCGTATAAAATAATTTTCAATACAGAATTCATTCATATTAGATATTGTAAAAAGGAGAAAATATTTAACTTAATTGGAAGACATACTGTATAAAGTAGTACCAATAGAATAAAAATTAATAAAACAATAGCCTCTGGTCAATATATGTGACATGTTATGTTTCAGTGATATTTTCCCATTATTCCTTAATAATCATCCATTTTTTTTATAACTTACAGTACATTTTTATTAATAAAAACATATGACAATCCATTTCATACTTTCAAACAATACTGTATGCATTGGTAATACTGAACAGCGTAAATGGTATATACAAATCATAAAGAAGAAAAACAGTGGGAAATTGAAGGGGGGGAGGAGGGTGATGAAGGTCCTTTTGTCTTAGGCCGCGCTTATAGTGCCGGCGACGGCGATGCTACGTCGCCCGAAAACAAGTACAAGTATAGTGCGTGCGACGTCGCCGTCGCGGATACTGGAAGCCGGCAAAATTAGATTTTTCAAGGGCTGTCGCGTCACGCGACGGCCCTTGAACAAATAAAAGTGCCGGAATCCCGCGACCCCACCGCCCGGCGAAACATAACTTTCGCCGGTGGCGACGGGTGACATCACCCGCCGTGTCGCCGTCGCCATTGACGGCACTATAGACACGGCCTCACTTGTTCCAGTCACCTGTGGTAGCGTCCAGGATCTGGCTTACATCCCTTACTGTGATTGGCTCGCCATGGCTCCTGCGCGGTCCCATATAATCATCCATTTTATAAAAATATTTCAAAGCAATTTTTATGCACTAATTAAATATTTTATTAAAATGCATAATTCTACTCAAATACATTTGAATATAACATATTACCTATTAGAAATCAAAGTCTTCTATTTACAAGCTTAGAGCTCAATTATCTCAGAAATAAGAAATGTAAAAATATTGCAGTAAAAATTGTACTTCACTCAGCAAAAGACAACAACGACGACAATGATATTGAAATAAGTTACTATCCTACCCTTTGATCTCATGCAGCAGTAATAAAAGATATCAAGACTTTTGAAAATTGGTAGTGTGACTGAAGTTATTAAAGAAAAGTTGATTTGAAATAAGAATGTTTTAAAACTGAATGAGTATTGGAAATTGTAAAGCACAATAACATACTGTATCTATTCATATTCAAATCATCACTGGTGTAGGGTTTATTCACTAATGTACATTAGCCATTGCTGATCTTTACTTCTTCTTTAAGTAAATGGTCAATAGCAATCGCTCTTTAATGAATGAACCCCTATAAGTTTAAAAAGAAAGGTCAGGTGAGTTTTGTGACTACATTAATTAATTTGCATGTTGTCTTTTAACTCTTCCCTCCTAGATTCTGAAACGCATTAAACAAGAAAGTTGTCCACCCATATTGTGACATAGCATGTCACATTTGGAACAAGAATAGAAATTGTTCAAACAGAGGATTATCATTCAAAGTTCTCACTCTGAGGTTGGAGCAACTTGTAAATGCAATGTGGAGAATGCAGCCAGATTCTCTCATATAGAGAATTAAGATTTAGAAGAAGTGATCTGCAGTAGTTAAATCAGGGTCCATATTTCTTTTGACTACATTTATTCTGTCATAACTTCCCCATTATTATTGTGTAGCACAGATTTCTTGAGGACTTTGGCTGCTCAAGGGGCATTTCATTTCCTCCATACTGACACAATAGTATTATTATCAATTGTTAAAATCTGTGAAGCCTAAATTCTTTTAATGGGTATAAATGTGGGATAATTGTACTTAATAGGATCAATGAAGTATCTCATGTAAGAGACAACTGTTTCAGGATCACAGTCCTTACCAAAATCTTGTTAGTTTTGGCAGGGCCGACGACAGGGCCCAGTGCCTGCAGGGGGCCTGGCCAGCCAGTGCTGAAAGTTGGGCCCGACCTCTGGCTAGGCCAGCTGCTAGTCAACTTGTGGCCAGGCCCCGGCTCTCCCTCAGCTGCAAGCTTCTTACTTACTCTGTCCCAAGCTGAGCTTCCAGCGCTGGCGCGCATCGGGCCTCTCTGACATCAGCGCGCCGGAAGTAAGCTTGGCCTCATTTTCCGGTGCGCCCGGCATGAGAGGGAGGCATGATATGACGCGTGCTAACGTTGGAAGCTTGGTGTGGGACAGAGTAAGGAAGAGGCCTGCAGCTGAGGGAGAGCCGGGGCTCGCCACAAGAAGACCAGCAGCAAGGCCGGGCCAGGGGTCGGGTCCAACTAGCAGTGCTGGCCTGCCAAGCGCCCTGCAACCACCGGACCCGGCCTGAGACCATCCCCAAGGTAAGTCTATTTTTTATATGCATTGGTGGGGGAGGTATTTTTCTATGTACTGGGGTAAGTGGGGGTATTTTTCTATGTATTGGGGGGATTTTTTATATTTATTGGGGGGGTATTTTTATATGTATTTGGGGGAGTGGGGGTATTTTTACATGTATTGGGGGTGTATTTTTATATTTATGGGGGGTGGATGTCTTTTTAATATGTATTGGGTGGCTGGGTGTCTTTTTAATATCTATAGGGGGTGTCTTTTTAATATGTATTGGGGGTGGTTGTCTTTTTAATATGTATTGGGCGGCTGGGTGTCTTTTTAATATCTATAGTGGGTGTCTTTTTAATATGTATTGGGGGTGGTTGTCTTTTTAATATGTATTAGGGGGCTGAGTGTCTTTTTAATATCTATAGGGGGGTGTCTTTCTAATATGTATTGGGGGGGCTGGGTGTCTTTTTAATATCTACTGGGGGTGTCTTTTTAATATGTATTGGGGGGCTAGGTGTCTTTCTAATATATATTGGGGGTGTCTTTTTAATATGCAGTGGGGGATGGATGGTTGTCTTTTTAATATGTATTGGGGTGGGGGGTTTTGGTATGTATTTTGTGGGAACGGATTGAGTGAGAGTGGGTTAATTGGCATAAGGTGAGGGCGGGTGAGAGGAAAGAAGGGGTAAGGGAAGGAGTAAGTGAGATAAAGATGGAGTAAGAGTGAGACGCAGGGGAGAGAAATGCATTGGAGTAGGGGGGGAGGTAGAGGGGGCTCATGAGGTGTGAAATGGGGGGCCTCTCACAATACCACCAGCACGGGGGGATCAGGATGTAAATCTAGTCCTGGGCCCCGGGAAATCTGTCTGCGGCCCTGAGTTTTGGACATAATCACGACATGTGGGTATTAGTTTCAGTGTACAGTCTCTCCATCACTTACATAACATGAACCCATACGAGAGCAAGATATCAACTAAATATTGGTATCATATTGAGTATGAATTGGGTAGATACGTACTTTAATAGCAGGATGTACCTACCTGTAGAAGTATCAATGCATGCAAAAAAAAATACACTCAAAAGGTATAGTTCATTTTAGACTCAAAAGAAAGTGAACCCTTTTTTTTAAGTTACCTTATTCTTTTTTTTAGCAACTGTTTCATTGTACCCTTCACGTCTTGGAAAAACTATTATTCAAATATCTTCTGATTGACTCTAGGAGAATATTCATCAAGTCACATTATAAGCCAGTTGAATGGATGATATAGCATTGTAACATCTATGTACTTTATTGAATTACTCCCTAAATGTTGCACAAGTAATTTTTGCTATTTTTATCTTACAATTGCCTTTCCTTTAAAACTCTGGTTTTGCAGTCACAAGGCATCTCTATGGAGCAACTTGTCAGTATTTCTGTTGGCTACAAATGTTCTTAAAGGGTATTCTGCATACATCTTTAAAAGAAGGACATGGCATACATGTATATTATGTAAAAAAAAAAAAAAAGCTGATAGTACAATGTTATTACATGGTGTCATTCATCTTAGCAATTCTAACTTTACATATGTCGAGTTACATAAGACTTGTGGTAACAGAAAACTATAAAACACCTTCAGACAATTTCCAGTACTGTACATTTAATTTCAAGGCTCTACATGTAATACATTATATTAGTATGGCTTACAGGGAATTCAAGTGATACCTCGGCTTTTTTTAGACTTATTATAAATCCTTTGTTGGAATTATTGCGGCTGGTTCAATAATTCAGATTAGCCCTCATGTTTATTAATGCACTACATCTGTGCAAACAACATGTCAAGAAGAGAGTTTATTGTAATTGCCTGAGCAAACAGAACCTGAAAGAAGCAATTTCCAGTTACAATGTGCTATGACAAGTAATGAGGTAATTGGCATTCTGTCCTGATTACTTCCACCTTCCTTTTCATCAGGTCTATATTGTATGTGATATATAGTATTATAAGAAGTGAAGGTGTTTGATAATATGGTTTGCTGCTGTATAGGGCTAGTGATTAAAGACAATCATCATTTTGTCCCAGAGATCTAATTCGTTTTAACATTATTTATTCATATGTGTAACACATGGGAGCAGAGACAAATACAAAATTCAGTCAAAATGGAGGCTCGAATGACAACATGCAGCAATGCAAGGATTGATAGAAGATGGTTTATCACAGCTTTCACTCATTACTTCTAGCTGGTATCAAGAAGGTTTACCGTCAACACGTAGAACAAACTCACTTCGCTGAGTCAGACTTTGCCAAGCATTAACTCAGTGTGCATTGCAATTTTGTGTAAATATACTAATTTAGTCATTTTTCTGAGATTGCTATATCTGGTTGGAAAATTCTCTAAAATCACTACATTTGTTTAATGCTACGAACAGGGCCACTGTCAAAGGAGGAGCACCAGGGCATCAGCCCCAGACCCGACAGTGAAGAGGAACACAGTGGGCCGCAACTAGTAGTTCAACTGGAAGTCAGATTCCCCTCTCACTCAACAAACAACCCACTGTGGCCAAAGTGTAGACTCCTTCCCTGAGCCAAGGAATGCTGGTTGCAGGCCCCGCTGCGACTATAAATAAGGCATACACAGCGTATCACTTATTGTCTGGTGATATTTCACTGAAAGCTTGCGAAATTGCACAATATTACAATAATTTGACAACAATATTACCCACTGAGGCTTGTTATAATGTTTACCAAGGAATCATATTTTTTGGGGGGGGGGAAAGCCTGCAATTTAGAAAATGCAATTTGGACAGTTTTGCACATTCCTAATTAGGAATGATTACTACACTTATGACAGGTGTGTAAACAATAACAATTCATTAACAATTATTCCATCTGTAAACCTGGAGCAGTTTCACTCAGACAAAAATATGTAATTACTAAATTCACTTTAAATAACTACAATAGATGTATCAGTTTCTATTGGCAATATGCATGTTCCTTAGCGCATTTCACATGTATTGTGTAACAGACTTATTCTTAAAATCAAGCACCAAAGGTACTGTACAGTAAAGTACATACTGCTTGCCTTGGTTGGGCATTTTTGTAATACCGTACTTCCTTCATTTTTGGAAAAGTTGTGTCTTTCATGATTTGTTTGTTTTCCAAATGTTATAATAATTTGCAGAAGAAAAGGGAGTTCTGTGGATTTGTAAAAATATCAAGAGCATGAAAAATGTGCAGGTGTTCATTAAGTCTTGTATCGTTTAAAAAGTATCATATATTAGCAACACATTATATTGACAACATGCACGCTGGATGTTCCTTTTCTTTTGTGTATTAATTAAAAACAATCCACCAACATTAAATATATTGAATAAACAGGTGGCTTAGCTCTATATACTCTAAGTGAGTTTTTCATGGCTCACAATCACTCAGTATCAAGATCAAGGAAATAGTGTTTCATAAAAATATGCTCATTTAGGCTTCCGTTTGCCAATTCTAGATTATTCCCATCATTGGCTTGCTTATATTTCCCGCCCAAACCATCTCACTGCTGTAACTGATTGTCACAGCCTAGACTCCTCCTCTGATTATATGATGGCAGCGTAGTAGAGAATTGCAGCTTCAAAAATAAGATTAGTAGGGTGCTATGGAGTTGGAGCTCAGTTGTTAGGCTAAGGTCCTGCTGGAGGCTGCACCCGCGTCTGGCATTCTGCGGCACGTGCACAGCTGAAAACCGCGATCTGCGGTCTGTTAGCAGTGATCAGAGGCGTGGGGGGCATGGCCTAAATGGGGCGGGTGGGCACGGCCATGAACTTGCTAGGCTGCCATTGGTTCTAGGATTTGTCTTTGCATTACATAGATATTTGCTTGTCGTTTGAATAGTGTGTTACAACTTATAACTTCGCCCAAACAGAGGTGTGTGTTTATTTTTTTTTTAATTTTATTTCAAAGCTGTTTTATCTGAAAAAAAAAGCTGATCTTTATAGAAACGTTGTATATCTCTACTGTGTAGGCTTGGAAAGCAAATAAAACAATTAGCAGGCCTGGAGACTGATCTGAAAATAAGTAAGTAGTAATCACTAGTGGCATGTTCTGAATAATGTCTTTAGCATGAAAGCATTTGGAAGGGATCTGGCTCCAGCGATCTCCCCTCTTGATTGGCTCACCATGCACCATGTGACGCATTGCCACACGGGAACACAATCTTGTTGTATCCTCTGCTGGTTGAAGCGCCACAGTGTGAAGAGGGACAACAAGCACGGAGACACCGGGGCCTGCTAGAAAGGAGGTAAGGGACTGGTGAGAGGTGCGCGCGCCTCCATCAGCAGCGGGGACCTAGTCTTAGTTTTGAATATACAATTTGCTGTTCAATCATATAGTAGTTTTTTTTTTTAATCAATCTTTTTTTTATTGGCAACAATCAAATACAAATGTACATACAGAGTTGTCATGGGCACATAACATCGTTGACCAATACATTTTCCGTTTTTCGAAGAGAAAAGTGAAAAGAGCGAGGGGGGGAGGGGGAGACATACAGGTGGGGGAGGGTAGCGCAGGGGGGGGCAAAGGGTGGGTGGGGGGGGGGTCCGGTGGAAGTGGGGATGAGGGCAGGAAATCCTGGAGCCTCCGGATCCCCTCCTAGTTGGTCTTTTCAGACCTTAGGTCTGAGAATGCTCGGACTCTGCGGCCCTAGCCAGGGGTCCCAGGTGTTCCAGAACTGCGGCATGTTTTTGTCAATCATATAGTAGTTTTAACCTCTAATGCTATAGTGGTAGAGCCACTTTGCAGCAGGCACTAAACACTTGGGCAGGGAACCTTATTGCCTGTATAATTATGTTTGACTGCAAAAGTAGCTGTGTACTGTATAACTATAGAATCAGATGTGTACTTACCTTGATATTACTAGCACGAACACCAGCGCCGTAGCTAGGGCAGGCTTAAAAAAAAAGTAACCAAAAACTCTCAGGCCCTTCTTGCTACTACATAATGCCACTATAAATTTTGGTGTGTGACTTTCCCAAGATTAACAATGATTTGAAGTCTTAATGTTGCAAGGAAGTTGTGTCCCAAAATTAATTGCAGCACTGTGGTTGTGGGACTCCATACTGAGACTCCTCCACAGGGTGATTGTTGGGTTACTGACCACAGCCAGGTATGCCAACAAATTTCCTGCCGCCCTCACCCCCGTCAGCGACCTTGCAAGCCCTCCCCTGTGTCGACGGCTTTGCAAGCCCCCCACTTTCGCACATCGTATGCCCGAGCCCCCTCTATTTCCCCCTCTCCCTGTATATTTTTCTCCCCCTCTCACTCTTTCTTCCTTCTCTGCCTCATTCACTCTACCTCCCCCTCTCACTCACCCCCTCTGCTTTCACTTAATTACCCCCTTCTCACTCAATCTGGCTGTCTCAATCCCCCATCCTCACACTCATTCCCCCCTCTCCCCCTGGCCACACACACTCACTCCACCCCACTTACAATCCCCCCTGATACCCATACAATTCCCCTCACAATACACTACCCCACACATACATACAATATACCCCCCCCCACCCACACACACACTGAATAAAACACACCCCTCCAACACATACTAAATACTATACACCCCCACACATTAAATACAATACCCCCCTCCACACATTAAATACTATACCCCCCAACCCCCACACACAAATTAATTACAATACACCCCCCACACACACACACAAAATACAATACCTCCCACACAAAATACAAACAGACACAAAATACAAACACACACTTATCATGCTGGTGGTCTGAGGTCTGTGATGATGCCGTGGACCTCTCTCCCATGGCGGTCCTCTCTCCTGCCGGTGTGCGCTGAAGCTGGGCCCACCCAGAAGTTGGGCATAGCTTCCGGCACGCACCGGTGAAAGAGAGAGAGGCCCGCAGGATCTGGGGAGAGCCAGGGTCCAGCAGCACTCAGAGGCCCGGCAGCCGGATGCAGAAGTTGAGTCTAACCTCTGGCTGGGACTATCTTCTAGCACCGGCAGGCTGGGCCCCCTGCCGCCGCTGGGCCAGGGACACTTTTCCCAGCTCTCCCCCCTGTCGGTGACTCTGAGCACAGCTCATCCTTTCCCTAGTAAAATATCCCGGAGCCGGGAGGGGGTGGGGACGACGACGACCGACAAACTTGTTTATTTGACCACTGGACTAGTCCGGACTAATCCCCTGACTAACATTAGGACTGTAACTGACTTTGTAGGTATTGCAGCAGCTACTACTCTGTAAATTATTAGTGTTGTACATGTGTATGTTTCTTTGTACAGTATATCTGTGAGTCTTTGTGGGACACTAATTCACTTAAATGTGCTTGGCATGCAAAGTATATCTTGGTTTATTGTAAAACCTATGGACGATTCAAGTCAACAACTTATTTATTCAAGTATTTTATAGATGTTTACCTAAATTATTGGGCTAGTGTATTATATATGGTAGCACTGACAGTGAATGCAGTGCTGTGTATAAAATTTACTGCACCGACACACTTTATTCGAGCAAATACCCAGTATGTACCTGGCAGATACCTGGAATGCGCCGCTCCTCACCTCTGACAAGCCCCGTTGCGTTTGCCTTCCCAGCCTTGGTTCATGCCTGGCTGACGGGCGGCTGATCTGTTAAATGATAATGATTAGGATTTAATAGGCTGCAATGCTTCGCGTGTCTACCAGATGGCATAAATTCATGAATTGTAATGCAGTATATATATATATACTGTGCAGTATTGCAGCCAGCGGGAATAAAATGCTTCAATCCCTGCCTGGAAAATACCTCAATGCACTCGGGCAGAAAACAGTCACAAACCTCAATACACCTGGGTATACCCGAATTCGTGGGACTAGCCGAGCTCGAATAAAGTGTGTCGCCAGTGTATGCAGAACTTTAGCATAAAGGCATTTTTTAAAATCCCATTTCTAAATTAAGTTTAGAGATTTATTTTCTAAAGTATAATATTCAGTGGTGTTTCAGTAGGAAGAAAATGTGCCAGAACTATATTAAAATTTATTAGAAAAAGAAAATGCAATATAGTTGTACTTTGGGGAAAAAATGTTTCCCTGTCTTAAAAATAACAATTTATATAAAGACTATTTCTTATCTAAGAAATATATTATGTTCCTGCATTTATGTAATTTTGTAATCAATGACCTCAGTACACATATGTATTCTTTTGTCTAAAATCTTTGTCTGTTATCAGATGATCTCAAATGAGAGTGAGAGTAGCAAAGTGTCCTTTTTGAATGCTGTTTTTGTTGGGTAGTTAAATTCATAAATACTTGATCACCATAAACTGTATTTTTCTTAGCTTACTTAAAATATTGTACAGTATGCCCTTAGCCAGCATGTTGAATACTTGTGAATTGGCAATACATGTAATGTAGGGCACCCTATATAGAACATGCTTAGCTGTCGTTCTGTCCTTGCAATTATTTAACTATGGAAAAAAAATAAGTGTAATTTAAAGAGATTGTACTGTAAACAAATACAATTATACACTGTAGCCCTGTAACAAAACCAAAGAATTGGACACATCTTATAATAAATGAGACCAACATTTGTATTTGTATAAATTGCATTAGTATTGCTGTTAGTTTGACAGTAGTATATTCATAATGTAGACATTATTCATAATTTTGCAGACAGTAGTCAACCAAAATAAAGGTAAACTGAGGTGGAGAAAGTTACAACACCTAAGATACACTGTGGCATGCGTGTAGATGGGGATGAAAAAAATGTTTGCAGATATAAACACTATTCACAACACAGAATCCATGGATAGCTAAGATCAACTCTGAATAATACAATTATGAACATACAGTAATCAAAATGCTACATAGCATCTGATGCATGAGCTCCATCCTAATGTTCATCCTTACTCACAGATTTTTTATACAGTCCCTTCTAAAGATATCCCTTTTACTGTTGCTAAAAAAAATATCCAATGGACATCGATGTGAGGTTTAATCCAAAAATGTGTTTATTTGTATTAAATGAAAAAATGCTAAACTTTTCTGTAAAAGCTAATATTCTGAAAAAATTTAAGGTCATTTTGTTTAAATATTATATGGTAATATTGTATTTTGGAACTTCTTACTGAAGGAATGATAATCAAGCAAAATGGTATTATTTAAATAAAAAAAGTATTGTTTGACATGTTTTAAAATGAAAGAAATACAATAATAAAATTACAAAGAAGAGTAACCTTTTCAAACTAGCTTAAGTGATGTGAAAAGTGTGACTAAAATGCCACCCACGATAGACATGATTACTAATGTATCTAAGAATTATGTTAATTTAAGGTTTAGACCGTGTAAGTAGAATCAGAAGTAGAAGTCAGTAAACCTTTAAAGAGGTAACATTTGTTGTTCCTGGATGACTGTTATTATTGGACAGGAATGAGTATAAAGGCATTTTTTAAACCCCACAAAACCTGCTGCCTAAATGGCCTGCTAATGCTGTATTTTAAGAATAGTAGGTTGACTGTTTGTTTGTAATAGATCATTCCCTGTTATAAATGTCGTGGCACTGGTAACATGTCCTGAATTTGCTGCATTTCATTATCCAGTAGTTTCCATTATAGTGGGGCATGCACAGGTACGCTACAATAATTGCAGTAGTCTGACATTTCTACTACATGTAGTGGGTATGTTTTACCTTAATATTTAACTTTAAATTCTGTTATGGACACTATTTTATAAAGTGCTATATTCAGTATATCAGAGTGTAAATGTTATGACAACAGTAGGAAGTGGACTATTAACATTATGCATTGGCATCACATATTTTTTTAAGTATGCCATATCGGTATAAACTCCAAAGAAGAGTTAATCTAGAAATGTTTACTCCACATACTGCATTGTAAATGCTAAAATCCTCTGTATACCGTATTGATGATATAATAATATATATATAGAATAGATTATATATTATAGATATATATATATATATATAGATTAGTATAAGATATAGTTATAATCTATAAAAGTTTAAAAATGATTAATATACATGTATATATTATATATATTATATATATATATAATATAATATATATCTTATAATATATATATATAATGCAAATATAACTGTATGCTCATCGCATTCTTAGGCAGGTCTGCAACCCCGCCTTTCCCCATTATCACCCAGGATACAGCACTTCCCACTGCAGAAGGGATATGGGAAATGAAATGCAAATGAGCACACAGTGTCACCTTTGGCTCAATAACCATTTTTAACATGGTTCCCTATAGGCTTAAGTTGCTGCATGGTCACAGCTTTGAGCCAGCAGGGTTAAGGTGCATACCCAGAAAACCACCACAGACAGCCGTTGGTTATTGAGGCAAAAAGTGACACTGTGTGCTCATTTGCATGTCATTTCCAGAATCCCTTGCTCGCAGTGGAAGGCTGTTATGCTGGGTGATAAGGGGAAAGGCGGGGTTGCAGACCTGCCTAAGACATGCAGATGAGCATACAGTTATATTTGCATATTTGCTTTCCTGTGGAGGGATTTTGTCACTTTTTTTACTCACCAAACGTTAACCAGTATATGGTTTTTAAATATATAGATATATATATAATATATATAATATATATATATATATATATATATATATATAGGATATAATATTATATATATATATATTATATTATCATTTTAATATTATGAGCCTGCAATTGTTCTAGTTTCAATTTGCAATTGTCTCCAGAAGGTTGTATGCAATACTCTGTTTGAATATATTAAGATGTTCTGCATACAGTATATAAAACTTTGATGGAGAGTGTGGAGCTTCATGCCCCTTTAAATAAACTAAAAGCCTTAAGGGTGTAACACACTGATGAAGCAACCTTAGTGTTGTGAAATGTGTAGGAGGATTTTGTTGTCTCGTGGAGATCCAAAGCTGACAAAGTCTAGAGTGATATCACTGCAAGATGGAGCGCAAAGGGAATGAATGGCCAATCCTAAGTTGAACTTACCAGCTCTAATAATTTTTACTTTTGTGCGGGCATTTTAGTATATTTTGTATGAATTAAACCGATTTTATAACATCAAGACACAAAAAAAACCAACGTTAACCAAACAAAACATTCACAGTGGAAGTTCTATGAGTAACATGATTTGTAACCACAATGAGGGGAACTGATACTAACAACCAGCGGTAGCGGCTGGCCGGTGTGGGCGCGAATGGTTTACTTAGTGAATATATGTATTGCTAGGATGTGTGGCAGGCAGCGAGTTTAATAATTACTTTTGTTATTTTTTTGGTGTATTATTATATATGTATGTATGATGTAAGGGGTTAAAGAGAGAGAGACGTGGTGGGGGAGAAAAAAGTGACATGGTGGGGAAAAGCAGGGCCGGCTGGGAGTTTTGCCGGGCTTGGTGCAAAGGGAATTTGATGGGGCCTCTTACCTGTTTCGAAGCAGGCCTTCCTCCCACTGTTGCAGCATGTTGCCATTATGACGCGATGTCACATGATAACATGACTTGATGTACGGGGACTCTTGCCTGCCCTCGCGTCACATGGTAGTGGGAGGAGATTCTGTCACTTGCGCTTTCCTCTAGGCAGTTTAAATGTTTTGCTGGTTAATTTAACTGCTGCAGAATTATACTGTGCTTGCTGAGATGCAACCCTATCTAACAAAACTATTTACCCAACTAGTTCAGTCGTTTCTAACATAGGGACAGAGCACACCGAGTCTTATGTCCAGGATTTGTGGATCCTCGGAAATGCAGGGACGTAATAGTCAAACTACACTCTTACACCACTAAGGAGAAAATAATGAGAGGCTGCAGGAATCAAGAATATGTAGACTTTGAACACTCTAGGATCCAGATTTTCCAAGATCTTTCCAGATTTACAATCTCAAGAAGAAGAAGAAGCCTCTGTCCAGTCACAGCGGTCCTCAGAGATAACAAGATCCTCTATAGATGGGCTTTCCCATTCCAATTAGTCATAAACAAAGATGGGAAGAAATTTTTGTTAAGATTCCCAGAAGAGGCGGAGAATTTCCTAGGAGCCCTTGGTGTACACAGCCAATATCCGTGAAACTGTAGCATTCCCCGAGGCCCGAGAGACCACCGGAAACTTCACAGCGGAGTGAAAGAGGGGACCATCCAGAAGCTCCTGATATTGCCCGCCCGACCTGACGGAGCAAAGGGTTCTGTCACTACGGCTAAAGTCGGATTAGCTGGTGGAGGATGTTGGCGGGTCAGAGTTTATGATCCGCGGCGAAATATTTTCCCTGGCGGTGTTTGATATTCCCGCTGTCCCCCTGAGGTCTCGTTGGATCTAGGTGGGGAGCAAGAAAACTAAGAGAAAGATGACTTTCCTTCAGGCTCAAAGTTATTTTTGTAAAATTTTTGTGGTTAATCTGATCCTTTCGATTTTATGAATTTTTCTATTAGTTTAAGAATTAAAGTATACTCCCAGTTATTATTGTTACAAGCTGTGGACCCTATACGAAGAGCGGAAATATTTAATGTAAGAGGTTTAGGCTGTTATTTGAACAGAAGGCATTTTCCTGTTTCCCAAATGCTGTTTATAAAAGGGGTTGGAGTTTAGAGGTTTGGAGGAATCATCATGGAGGAGTCCATCAATGGAGTTCGGAGTGTCCCGAAACCCTCGAGGCTTGTGCCCCCCCCCCCCCCCCATTTGGGCTTCTTTCAGCCCTTTATTTTGGTCCAGAGAAGGACCAACAGTTAAAAGTTTTAAGATGGATAATAGGTCCAACCCCCCATATACTCTTTGTATAAAGAGTATAAATCCCCCCACTTACCCAAGGTGTTCCTCCCCTAGTACCACCGCAGATCATCGAGGAGGACACACCTTCCCTCCTTTAAAGTGGACCGTAGTAAGTCGTCAAGGAGTAGCAATTTTGTTAAAACATGACATCCCATTTCAATTGGAAGAAATTAAAAGGGATAAGGAGGGCAGATTTATAATGGTGAGAGGTCTTCTGTCAGGGGTTAGACTAACCTTAGTTAAAATATTTGCTCCAAATGCTCAACAAATTGAATTTCTGAAATTAATTTCAGAAGAAATTGGGGAGTCCCCCTTGGGAGATATAATATTTGGAGGAGATTTTAATATGACCCTGAACCCCGATCTGGACAGATCCTCATCACCATGACAGAAGATAGCGAAAGATGTATTCAACAAAGCAAAACATTTTAAGAAACGTATAAAAGATTTTACACTTGAAGACGCTTGGCACATGAAGAATAAAAAACATAGAGATTATACATTTTATTCTCCCCCTCACGATATTTATACAAGAATTGATTATATATTTGTATCTGCGAATCTTTGGGATAAGGTCGCCCAGACAAATATAGGCCCTATAACATTGTCTGACCATGCTCCAGTGGAAATGGTCCTGAAACCCCCTTTTATTAGGCCTAAGGTATTCCAGTGGCTCCTAAACAAATCGCTTTTGAATCAGACGGGATCAAGGAACAGAAATGGGAATATTTTGGTAGATTTTTTCAAGTTATATAAAGGCTCAGTTGAAAGCCTGTCCATCCTCTGGGAGGCCCATACACTCTCTTCTAGAGGTCAATTTATCTTAATAGCTTCATATAGGAAAGAGCTAAAAGTTTTAAATAGGGAAAACTTACGGAAAAAATAATTGAACTAGAACAGGAACATAAATCACGCCCATGCAGGAAGACATACATATAAACTTCTTTGCCAGACTATAGAGGAATTACATAAATTAAGATTGGAAGACACAGAAGAAGCGATAAAATGGACTCGTCAGACCTATTATGATAAGCACATAAGCTGCTCATTAGTAAGCTAAGAGGTGTTAAATCTAAATCGCAACTCTCAGCGATAAGACGGGGTAACAGGGAAATCACATATACTGTAATCCTTTCCAAATTGCAATTAATTAAATGCAGTTAAATACTATAATAATTTGTATAATCTGGACTCATCAAACCCCAACTTCAATTAAACATTCAGTGAACAAAGAGATAGCTATTTACAGGCATTCAAACTTCCAAAGCTTAATTTAGAAACACTCCTCTATTTATATATATATTGTTATATGATAAATGTTCATATTGCAGGTATACATATAGATGTTACAATGTTCCATCCTGTTCAAAACACAGAGGTCGGTATTTCTTTGTTTTTATAATTTTCATGTCATTATTCTTTTTTGTTTTTCTTTTGTTTATTTATTATTTATATGTTATACGTCTTGTTAGTTAGTTTTCCTGTTTGTTTGCTCGCTCTTTGGTTCCTCCCCCTTCCTTGCCCCTCGTGGCTCATTTGCATGTCTTCCTCCTCCTTTGTTTACCATCCGGGTCTCTCAGTAGGCCATTCATTGGCACAGGTTACGCAATGTCGGGGCCGGAGCCAAGTGCCTGTCTATATACAGGAAGTGTTCACTCGAGTATTTTATTCTTTGATAAAGCGCTGGAAGACCGCGAAACGCGTAAGAGGGATACCTTACCTTCTCCTGTGTATGCTGCTGTATTTTCCACATGAATAAACCTCATTTTTAATAGCTCACGCTTTGCTTGGTCCCCGCTTTTTGACCTGCTGTGCTTTCTTGGTTCCTTACCTTCGTAAACTTCCAAAGCTGTCTGAGGAAGAATCGGAAGGACTCAATGCTTAAATAAATATTTCAGAGTTAAAAGAGGTTGTTAAAGGTCTGAAACCCTCAAAAGCCCCAGGTCCAGATGGATATTAATCTATATTATAAAATTGATTGGGGAATTTTAGCACCATGTCTTTTAGATATGTACAATAGTTTTTTATCAGTTCCTAGATTCCCACGCAAATGTCAAAAACAAATGTAGTAATGATGCCTAAGGATAGGAAAAGACCCAATGAGTTGCGCAAGCTACAGACCATTTTCTTAATACAGATTAAAAAATATACAGTAACATTTTGGCAAATAGATTAAACCAATCTTTGTCCGACTAATTCATAACGATCAGATAGGTTTTATAAGATGCATAAAGCCTCGGACAATACACATAAGATTATCAATATAATTGATTATATACAGTCTTCTAAACCCAAAGCGATGTTATTGAGTTTAGACTCCGAAAAAGCGTTTGATAGAATTAAATGGAATTTTCTGGATAGAACTATGCAGGAGTTAGTTTTTAACTGTCCATTTTAAAGGAGGTCCAACTCCTATACTACACCCAACAACTTAATTGAAAATGCCAGGGGGGAGTTAAACCAAATTAAAATTTGTAATGGCACCAGGCTGGGTTGCCCATTATCTCTCCTGCTTTTTTGTTAATAATTGAGCCACTTGCAATTAAAATGAGGAAAAACCCTAATATATAGGGTATCAAGACCGGCCAGGAAAATGTCAAATTATCTTTGTTTGCTGACGATGTTATTTTGACAATTTCTAATCCTCTGACTTCTCTTCCCAATTTACAAGAAGAGCTTTCTAGGTGTAACGGGTGCTCCCTCTGGCCTGACCCACCCAATCTCATATTGGCCCGTGTAGTCTAACCAGTCCCCCATTACAAGGCGTGTGTGGTGGTGCACCTGCAAGTAACAGGACTCTTGAGTCTCCCGCTTGGTGTTATTAGGGGATGTCAATCAGGACAGGTATCTGAGGTAGGGGGTACGAGTCCAACTTACATCATGTGCAGCGCCTCCACCTCATCAGGATCTGTGCTTCCGCAGGGAGATGGTCCTGGTGAGGAACTCCTTCTTGGTGCCATCCACTGTTGAGTAATCTCACACTCACACAGTGGGGTTCTTTTTCTCAAGGACATCTTTATTGAATACAGGGATGTAGCAGACTGCCCCATGCAGCTGCCAGCTCTAGCCGCACATCTCTGCGTGATGTCCCTTTGCCAGGTACGCCCTCCAATCATGAAGTGGGATTCCCTTTCTCCTAGGGAGATCACCACTGTGCCAGGTCCCTGGACACAGCGTGGCGTAAACACACTGGAATTATCACTATGTTCCCGCTAGTTACTGCACTAGGGTCACAAAAGTGTTCCTTCAATAACGGTATCGTCAGGTTACTCTCTCCCTCGAACAACAACACTAACTGTCAGTGTTGTGCCCTTTATACTCCAGGGGGCAGGCGCATCTCTGAGGTCACTATCCAGGGACTCAGAGCATACAGCCACTCCCATCCTTACACAGGGCACCACACTTGGGTGTGAGGGAAAACCTCCATTACTACTGTGGGCAGGCCTGTGTGTACCAGGACTTACTGCTAACAGAGAAGATGTATGCAGTCATTATTATGCATGGCTACATAGGTTTGGTTTGTTTTCTGGCTATAAAATTAGTTCGACCAAGTCAGAGGCTCTAAATTTAACTTTATCAGATATTGAGGTAAAAATAATCAAATTAAATTTCAATTATCACTGAAATAATGTAAGATTAAAATATTTAGGGATCTTTCTCACAATAAATCTATTTTCAGCTCCCTCTAGATGTACCCCTTTTTTTTACAACCCTGACTTTAGTCTGGGTTGGTTTACTAGTACTTTTGATTTTTAGAGATGTGGGGGATATGCTAATGAACGGTAAATTGTTAGATTTCAGTTATTTTTGTCAGAGATACTCTTTCACGGGTGCTGAGGTGTTCAGATTTTTACAAGTTTCCCATTATCTTAGGCAACTGTCTCGGGTGGGTCTTTCCCAGAGTATTCTGTATTCGAAGAGTTACTGTATGTAGAAAAAGTGGAGTCTTATCTCAACATTGTACCAAGTTTTTATTTCACCAGAATTTAAGGATCCCTGCACACACCGCTAAATGGATCAATGGGCACATGATTTTCAGGTAGAGATTTCTTGGGAAAATTGGCAAGATATTTGGATCAATTCAACAAATACATCATTATGCACAATATCTAAAGAGAATATCTATTAAGTTATTTTCAGATGGTATCTGACACCTCTGAGGTTGAGGCAGATTTATCCATGGACCACAAATCTTTGCTGGAGAGGTTGTGGTGGTGTTGGGGATATGGCCCATATCTAGTGGTTTTGCCCCAAAATACTGAGATTTTGGTGAATAGGGCAGAATTTGTTACGAGAAACTATTGGGATAAGAATCCACCTAGACCTGCTTATAATGGTCCTGGGTAAACTACTAGATAACTTAAACTAAAATATATATAAATTATTGATAAACATTCTGACTGCAGCAAGACGTGCAATCGCAGGTGCCTGGGAAAAGTCCCAATCCCCTTCCAGGAAAATGATTATCTCAAGAGTAAATGAGGTGCAATCTATGGAAAGACTAACAGTTTATGTGAGACATAACTTATGAAAATTTCAAAAAGTTTGGGAGCCCTGGAACTCTAGGGGGTATATGTGATTTTTTTAGTTACTGTGGACCGAGGGCTGTATTTTCTCTCAGAGAGTTGGTTACTCTGTGTAATGTGTGGAGTTGTGGTTGTCTAGCGTCATTATATATATATATTTTTATACTGCCTCTTTTTTTTCTATTTCTGTATCCATTTCCCTATGTTTTTCTAAAAATGTAAATAAAAAATAAGTTACAAAAAACGAAATCCCTGATTGCACAATGCAAGTACAGTACAGAATGTTTCTTTATTCTTCTGTACTACAGTTTCTTACACTTACTCCCATGGGTGCAATCTTTAGTCAATATGTAAACATTTTGAAGAAATGTAAAACTCGCCCTCTGCCAATGTCACCATGCCAGACAAACATCCCAATCTTGGGACTGGAGAGTGCAGATTACCATAGAACCAGATTTTCAAATCATTTAAATAAAATAAAAATCTTGTTTACTTCTTTTGTTTCAGATTCAGTTCATTTTGCCAGGCATTTCAACCCCATTGTCATATAATACAGAACCTTCTGTCTCTTCAGTTTTCTGCCAATGATGAGATGAACTGACAGAGGAGTCAAAGTAGTAGGTGATGAAATGAAAGATTTCTGACAGGAGTGTTCATTATTCATTATGAGACAACATACAGTATACATTTAGAAAGTTCTGGTTAAAGTGCTGCATCATGATAGTATACAGATGGTAGCACTTTTAACCAATTAGGTACAGTATAATCCTACTTTGAGATTTCTGAGGCACTTGCATGTCATGGAGATTTGTATAGAACTGTTGGCTTCCTCTCTGTTTTTTAATAAAGGGTTAAAACATATGTTCTTTTAATTTGATTCACACGAGATAGCACAGTTATATATTTGTCTCATGGTTTTTCTGAGGGAATGTTTCATCTTTTATATTCCTGGAAACTTTTACCCTTAGTCCTACAACTGAAGAAAGGAAGGTTTTGGTCAGCATGATGGTAAGACTTTAGATGACTAAAGATTTCATAATATGGGGGCTATGCACTAAGCTCCGAGCTTTCGCGCTGGGCTGAAAAAAATTAGCACGTCCGATAAAAAATGAAACCGGTGGCGCGATTCACTAAGGCCCTCAGCCCATTTTCTATCGGACGTGCCCAAAACTGGCTTATCGTGCGTGCAATGTTTTTTCCCTCTGCTAGCGCACTGAAACTTCCCGTACTCTAGCTGATAGAAAAAATAAGCCGCCTGTGACATTTGCATGGAGATTCTGCATCTCCATGCAAGGCTGTTACAGGCGATCGTACACTAAATAAATACATTTTAATTATTGTGTACATGAGCAGGGGGACTCCGGAGCTGAACAGCATTAGTTTCAGGTTCGAGGACCCCCTACTTGAGGAGATACAGGCCCCGTTATGGGGTGCCGGTATCCCCTGCAGAATTTCAATGTCCCGGTCACGTGACGCGGACGTTTGAAAGTGCAGGGGATACCGGCACCCCATAATGGGGCCTGTATCTCCTGAAGTAGGGGGTCCTCTGACCTGAAACCAATGCGGTTCAGCTCTGGACACCCCCTGCACATCTACACTATGAAACACATGTATATTAAAAAAAGATTTAACAAACATCAATACACGACCCCCCCCCCCCTCCGCCCAAACCCATACAGTACAGTAATGTGCAAAATAACTATTATCCAGATATGGATAATAGATTATTTGCCCATTATTAAACACTGCATTAGCATACCTAAATAAAGTAAATAAAAACAGTAGCCAGCAAATCCAATGAATACAAGCAGTAACAACATCAACAAAGAATTAATTAAACCATTAACCAATGAAACCAATTAATTCCTAAACCAACTCAAAATTAATAGTAACACTAACCAATCAAACCAATGAATTACTACAACATTAATGAATGTAAACTTTAAAAAACAAAGAAATACATTCAAACAATATCTGAAATAACCATAAAACGCATTAGCTAACTTAATACAACATTAACTACAAACGAACACCAATCGCAAACATTTTATTACATTAAGCAGGAAAAAAAAAAACAATGACATCCACATAAGAAACTGACATTAAAAAAACCAACAGCAATACCAAGCCACAAATGCCCCCCAAATATTGTCATAATAATGTATTCATCTGTACCCTAAAGTGGTACAGATTAATATATTATCAGTTTATGTGCCTCCCCCAAAAAATCAAAAACTATCCAATGAAGAAACCTGTAAAAAGAGACATTTACAAATATTCAATATATTACTTACCATTAGAAGCGGTTGCCCTCCGACTCCCGGGGTAACAGGAAGCTCACGTACCTTGAAGGCCTCCAACAGCATCCGATGCCATCCGCCATGAAGATCCGGATCAGGTACCCAAATCTTCTTTTTTCTTTCTTTAATCACCTTCTTCTATCTTCATCTGTCACCATTTCTTGATCTTCTTTATCTTCTATCTTCATCTGTCAATCCAAAAAACCCCATGGTAAATCCCAACTGATGTTGTCTCGTCGTCTTCTTGGGCTCAAATGATGCGTCACGGCCTTAAATAGGGCTTGTGACATCACATTTAGCCTCAAAATGGTTAACAGTCACCTGATTGGCTGTTCA
>WSYH01000147.1:171895-307367 GCA_036426205.1 Ascaphus truei | reverse complement strand
TCACAATAAACTGTAATATGGTCATTGAAATAGGGGTTTTGCCTTCCAGCCGTAGTCAGGATTCAAGAAGTGAGTTAGCCCTTAAAAGGGATAGGCGTTTGTTGTTTTCAAATGTTTAGCTGAAGCAGTGAATACAGATGGTGACCCACGAGCGGTACTGATTCTGCAAATAAAGGTTGCCACACCGCATAGGACTACCATCTGTGAATGGAGTATATGCAGAAACGTGTGAAAATTGATGCAAGACTGTGCTGAAGAGGGGAATTTTCAGCAAACAAATGCTGAGTGTAAAATTGCCCTACCAGGGAAAATGGATTGCTGAACTGTGTAAAAGGTATTCCAAAGCCAATTGCTGCGTGTTGAGTCACCCTGCAGGGAGGGAAAGAAATATTCCACTGCAAAGAATGTTTTTTTTTTCTGCAAGTAAAAAAGTCTGCCTATGTATCTTGGGAGTAAAACAGGCAACCAAAGTGTGAAGAGTGAATGCCATAATACCCAAAGATGAGACTGAAAATTACTGAACTCAAGCAGAAAACCAAATTCTGTTGCTGAAGCGGAGGGATTGCACATAGCAAGTAAATGGTTTAAAGCAAATGCTTTTTCTGAAGCCAGAAAATGGGCAGCTAGCAAGCATTGTATTTAAAGAAATAGAACCCTGGGAATTTAAAATGGCCACCCAGCTGAAGTCAAATACAGACTCTGTAAAAATAGGGAAGAAAATGTGTTCCAGGTGTAAAGAACCCCACCACACGGAGCAGTGTCCCTTCAGG
This sequence comes from Ascaphus truei, assembly GCA_036426205.1. NCBI lineage: Eukaryota > Metazoa > Chordata > Amphibia > Anura > Ascaphidae > Ascaphus > Ascaphus truei. The sequence goes on along the minus strand of WSYH01000147.1, from coordinate 306,597 downwards.
CCGTATTCAGACGATGAGAATAAATGCATGCACAGGAATGCTAATGTTGTATAACTTACCAAAGGGAAGAAAAAGTCTACAGAGAGACCTGTGAGAGCTACGACCTCTACAAGCAAAATATGCCCACCTGTAGGACTACCACTATTTGGGGTTCTAGCAAATACAGTGACAACAGCTGCAATGGCGCCTCCTGAGGTCAGGAAGAAAAATATACCTGATAGCCCCAAAATGGAGGACAAAATACAGCGTTCCTGTAATTAACCCTACCACACGGAAGAGTGGCCCTTCCAGTCCGATGAGGAGGAAGACATCTCTTATGGGGAACCCAAACCGAGTCACACCCACAAAACACCCCAAGAATGGTGGGGGTGCCTGAACTCAGTACGAATCGGAAAAACCGCTCCCTATGATGGCAAATATGATCGGCAGGAGAAAGAAAGAAAAGCCAGGTGGATCCAGTGACGTAGCTAAAATTTCAAATGAAGATGGAGACCCCAGTATCCCTGAGGGGACGGTGTCATCCAAAACAAAAAGGTGGGGGAAAAAAAGCGGTTCTTCACTTACCGTGGAAGGAACAGACACATCTGCAGATCTTGCGGAGGAAAAGGGGGTCCGAAATGCCCTGCAGCCTAATGAAAATGGAGAAGTCATCCCGCAGATGACCGAATATCCAGAGGGCCCAAGGCAGAAGTCGTGTACCCCAAAGAAGTGTCTGTCCGGTGCTAATAGTGAAAAACCTCAACCAACCATCCCAGGGAAGCGGAGCTGGAACCGTTGAGTGACTATCCCTTGACCAGCCCTGGGGATGCCCTGAAGGTTGCCAGGCGTGACTGTGATCGGCTCCGGGAAAATAACGTGAAGCTACAGAAAGATGTGCTCACAATGTACTCTTTGACCAGGACAGAATTGGACGATCTCAAGACTGAGCTAAATACTGCAAACTCTACTATTACTGCCATGGATGAAAAGCAGAGCCAATCTGATAAAATGAAGGCTAAGCTGAAGCGGAAGTATGAGGAGGTACTGAAGGAGATGACAGTCTTTCAGCAAGAGAGGCGCACTCTTCGCATAGAGCTGAATGCCTCACAACAGGAGGTCAACAGTGTCCGGACAGAGGTAGACGTATCTCAGAAGGAAGTTCATACAATCCGCAGAGCACTGGATGCCTCATATCATGAGATCAACAGCTGCCGCACAGAACTGGAAGTCTCCAGAAAGGAACTTCACAGTCTCACCGAGGAGCTGGACATGTCAAAGAAAACTATCCTACATCTTAACTTAGATCTCAAAGTCTCTCAGAAGGAGCTTCAGAACCTAAACCTGGAGATGGAAGTCTCACGCCAGGAGACAGCCCACCTCCAAGCAGATGTGCAAAAATGGAAGGTGGACTGCAAGGAGGCCCTGAATAGTACAGAGACTGAAAAAGGAGAAAATTTAAGATTAAAAAAAGAAAATTCGGAGTTGACAATCCACGTCAATGGAAAGAATGAAAAGCTGCACGAGCTTGAAAAAATAAAGAAACGGTTGGAAGATGAGAAATTTGAAGCAGAGCACCGACTGCAGAACCAACTGCAAGGTCTGTGTACACACCTCAAGAATGTCGAAGAGAAGCAGCGAACTCTGCAGGAAGGAAATCTGCAGGCTGCTAAGGAAATACAAGTGCTGCAGGAACGTCTGATTACCCAGTGCGTCCTCGCAAATCAGCAGGATAAACTGAAGGCTACCCTGACCATCACCAAAGCATCGCTAGAGGCTAAGCTTAGAGACCAGGTGACTCGGTACAAGAGGAAGCGCAAAAAGGTCAGGAAACTGAGACGAGTATCTGCGGCCCAAGCGAAGAAGTTCAAAGTGCTCCACAAAATAAAGAATGATAGGTTGAAGCAAGCTCGGAGAAAGCACAGGGAAGAAATAAAGACCCTGAAAGGAGAATGGCAGGAAACACTCAAGAAACAGAGTGAGACTCTGCAGTCCACTAACTTACAGATGCCTCCAATACGGGAAAAGGTATTGGCTCTGTCCAAGCATCGATATCCCACAGTAACTAAGGCCCGTGAGGACAAGTGTACAGTGAGAGCTGGGGACACCACTCACCTTCAAAACAAGATTATGAAGTTTGAGCCACCTAAGAAAGCACTAGCCAAACCTGCAATCGCCCAACAGGCAACAAACAGAGGTCGGACTGCAGAATCTAAGCCAGAAGAATCCTTAGCTGAAGAAGCTGAAAAGATAGGACATTCTCTGGAAATGGAGCTGGAATCGCAACTCAATCCCAAAGAAGCTGAATTGGTGACTACATTGAATGGGAACAGTGCAGGAAGACAGCTTCAAGAACTGAGGGCTCAAATGGCTGTTATAGGGCACTCTGGTGATACCAGGAAATTGACATTTTGTGCTAAAGTGGAGCACATGGGAAGGATGGCGAGAGAGAGCGATTTGCATAGGCGCTCTGCGACTGTCGCCATACAGTCTGCCAACAAAAAGAGGAGTGCCCGACACAGGGGAAAGCTCAGGACCACATGGTCAGTAGAAAGACTGTACTTGGGAAAAGTTCTCCTTGAGCGACTGAGGACTGCTGAACTCAAACACCTTCTGGAGGAGACACTACTAAACTGGAGGAAGGGCTCCAATCCCACCAGGACTGAGGGTTCTCCTCCATCCACTCTCATTCAAGTCCCAGAGATATCTCGAGTGAGAGTGGAAGGATGGGCTTTGGCCGTGGCAAGCTCGAGCTTCCCACAAACAGGGGAGGTATGTAACAGGGGACTTACCCTGTTCAGAAAACTTGCCTCTAATCCAGCAGTGTGCTGGTTAATTGACCAGCACCTGGCTGATTTGAGGTGTTAGAAAAAGCCTGCCTTTGAGACAGGAAGTAAGACTCCTTAGCTCACACCTGAGCTGAATTAGGAGACAGAGAAGATTCCTGAGTCGCACAATTGGGGAGACTGACCAGAGGAACTGCTGTCTTGAGCTGCAGAAGGACTGGACTGTATGCTGATAGCAAGACAAGGGGTCCAGACCTCAAAACCTGGACAGACATTGCTGTAGCACACAAAGGTGCTTACCCAGGAGAGCAGAGAGGACTTCCCCTACAGCTTCAGGAGAACAGATAAGACTTTCTTTTGGAACTGTAATATATCTGTATATATGTTTATATTTTGGGGCTGGTAAGTAGCTTAGCTAACCAACCCAGTCAGAGAGGGCTGAGCTACATGTGTAGATAGTCTCCAAAGCAGAGATAGGTTTTTTTGTTTGGCTTATTTTCATATATTTTTTCTGTGTTTAAAGTGACAGGCACAATAAAGCCTTGTTTTAATTTCACCTTAAAACAGTCTCCATTGTGTACCTCTGCACATGTCGTCCTACATATGGTGTCAGAAGTTTGGGATGAGAGGTGGCCTTTGAAGTTAGAAGGGCCCGGAAATTGCCCCTATGTGGAATTTTTTTTTGTGCTTTTTGCCTACAAACAGCATGGGCAACATAAACAATCACATGCTGCAGAGATCAGAGTTAAAGCGACACACCCAGGCAGGAAATCTACACTGCACTGAAACGCACAAAACCACAGATGGACTCTTTTTCCCAATCCCAAGAGGAGAGAGAGAGAGACTGCTGAAGCAGGTAAACCTTATTTGTCTATCACAATAAACTGTAATATGGTCATTGAAATAGGGGTTTTGCCTTCCATGTTAATCTGATTAGCCCTTCTGGGACCTTCAACCACTCCCCCCCCACCACCACTTCACAAACAAGTCTTACAATGTGAATAATCCCCCCCCCACCACCACTTCACAAACAAGTCTTACAATGTGAATAATCGACGAAGTATAGCAGGTGCGCAAATCTCATCAGGACATAGAGGGGATAAATATAGACACCAAAATAGAGCAATATTGTCAAACACAACAATGCAGTCAATGTTGAAGTTCTACTGTATAAAGTTTGCACTCATGTGTTAAACGTGATATTCAGGCGTTGTGGTTGTTAGAAGTAACCAACTTTTGTAATAAACGGACAGATACTCCGGATCAACACCGATATTATTAGGATAGGAAGGAAGGGAAATTCACATACAAAAGGAAAAAGCAAAAATAGTATACTATTGCTTTTTAATATTAAAAACACAAAGTATTACACTTACATAAGTGCCTTTGTGGTAGGCATTCAGATCACCCTTGGTCAAATGGACAGGTAGTACTCCACACAGCAACAGCTTGCTTCATGGCCGATTTAGCATATGCTTAGCTGAACGATGCAGTCCTCCACTCTGAATGTCACCAGCCAGGTCACTCAGTAATGCACGACTCCACCCTATGCGCGTTTCTACTTAATAGTCTTCCTCAGGGGAAATCTACTTACAATTTGAATAGAAATGTTTATCCACAACTTCCCGAATTTAATATGTTAATCTGATTAGTCCTTCTGGGCCCTTCAACCACCCACCAGGGGATGGGGGGTGTTTCAATGATTATGATTATGGTGAATGTAAAGAAATATTTATTTTATTTTATCAGGAATAAAAAATACAAATAATCATGAATAATACAAATTTCAGTCTTTATCTTTTTTGTACTGTAGTTCTTCTGTCAGTTGAAAATTGAGGGCCTGTGGATAATCATGGAAGAATGAAAAATACAAATAATCATGAATAATGCAAATTTATAATAATAAAATCAGTAATACAAATGTTTAGTCTTTCTCTTCTTTGTCATGGCCACATTGCATTCTGTAGTTCATTGAAAGAGGTGGGGGGTTGTGTAAATCATGGCTATAGATACACTATAGAAAAATGGAAATGTGTGGTGCTCTAAAAGAAGCCTCAAAATATATATGCAAAAAACTATAACAGTCAATGTTTCATATGATGTTCCTGAGATGAAACCCCTCGGTAATCAATAAGTGGTAAACAATCCAACATGAATCACTTCTCCATTGTAATCTGACTAGTGGGCTAGGACCCCCACAAGCACTGCAGTAAGGGGCCACACAATGAATAAAAGTGTCCCAATATAAAGCATCAGAATGGAGTGTATGTCAGTGATAAAATAACTCACTTTTGGAGTGGATGTTGTCCTTGTGGATATAAAATCTTCTTCTTCTTCCAATGGGGGTGTGCATCCATTTTTTCTGATAAAGATAAACGCAAAAGCAAAGAAAAAGCAGGCACTGCTTCTCAGGGAAAAAGCAAAAAATTGAATAAAGTCAAGGAGAGCGTTTGCCCTTAAAAAATTATTTAATGGAACCAGCAAACAGATACAGCTACATTACGGGGTACAAAGGACCCCCACCAACGCGTTTTGAGCGTGAGCTCTTATCAAGGTGACTAACTAATGTACTCACCAGTCTGCTTAAATACCCTTAAAACGTGCTGTCGTCCATTCGCAGTTCACTTCCTGAAACTCCTCCGGAGTGACGCATACGTAATGACGTCAGCACGTTTTGTACAAATTAATACAACTTTATTGACAAAAAACAATCAAATCTTAAAAACACAATATTCACATAGGAAAAGACATAGGAGCACTAGATATCGTTTTCAAAACTAGAGAAACACAGAAAAACAAATATCAAATTAAAAAGAAACATCATAAATATATGAAAATCTCTAATAAAAGAAAAGAATTGTCTATCAAGTGGGTAATCTGGTGGCAATGTTTATAAACATATACTTAAATTTATTTAATAATGATATTGTATGAAAAAAAAAATATATATATATAATTATAATAATAAATAAACAGTTAATTATATTATCAATTGAAAAAAATTCCCTTTAAACTAAAGAATACTAAATTTAATTAAAGTTAAAAAATACATAATCAAAAATGTTTAAGTATCGATAACACTCAAAAAAAATTATATATATATATATATATATATATATTTGTGAACACAGAAGTATTTTGCAAGATGGGGAGTTCAAGTAAAAAAACCTAAAATGATATAATATAGTTCATAATCATGAACAATCCCTCCAAAGATGCTACCTACATAATGTAAGATAGTTCCTAAAGACATGAAGAGCTAAAGCAATAGTACAAATTCTAAACAGTAATTCTAAACAATTTCCTACAGATATGAGGAGTTAAAGCAGAAATTCAAATTCTAAACATTAATTCTAAACATTAATTACTAATTAGCGTAAGTAATTAGCGTAAGTAAGGCGCCAGATCCCAATCAGAGTTGAGGCCATCTGGTATTCTTGTTTTGAGTGTGAAAATCCAATAAAGTTCTCGTTTGTCTAAGAGTTCCATCCTGTTGCCCCCTCTGATTGGATCCATTTTTGATTATGTATTTTTTAACTTTAATTAAATTTAGTATTCTTAGTTTAAAGGGAATTTTTTTCAATCGATAATATAATTAACTGTTTATTTATTATTATAAAAATAAAATACTATTATAAAAAAGGAAAAAGTAGGGTCAAAAAGGTGCACTCAAACACTGTATAATGAAAAATAGAAAAGAATGGACTTTATTAGCAAAAAGTATAAAAAACACACAAAACAGACCCACACAGATCATATAACAAATCGCTATGGACACAGCGTAGAAACACCAAAGAAGTACAATAGGTCTGGTAAGAACCAAAACAAGGTAACAATGTATTATTGCAAATATACCATAACAAAACCAGGGGAAAAATTGTTTTTCCCCCAGTAGTGTGACTAAGATCAAAAATGGACTTTATTAGCAAAAAGTATAAAAAACACATAAAACAGAACCACACAGATCATATAACAAATCGCTATGTGACACAGCGTAGAAACACCAAAGAAGTACAAAAGGTCTGGTAAGAACCAAAACAAGGTAACAATGTATTTTTGCAAATACTGCTGCGGCCGAGTTTATTCGAGCATTTGCCCGGCAGCAGTAACCTGGCGCGCGCCGGAGGGTGCCGGGCGCGCGCCGAAGCCGCGGAGGAGCGCCCTCCGATCGGGGCTTTCTCCCTCCGCTCGCCGGGTCCGCCGGGTCCCCCGGAACCCCCTGCCGCCGTCCCCCACATCGCGGGACACCAGGGCTCCCTCGGGGAGCCCTGGACGCGCGTGCAGGGGGCGCAGGCTCCCGATGACACGTGACCGCGCGGCACGCCGAGGGAGTGGGGCTAGCAAGCCGGGACATGTCCCGGCTTGCGGTACTAGCCCTACTCAAATTAAATGTGTCGCCAGTGTATACCATAACAAAACCAGGGGAAAAATTGTTTTTCCCCCAGTAGTGTGACTAAGATTGGCCGATCCAATGCAATAAATAATAATTAATATGAATGGTAAATAGGTCCAGACCACAGAAAAAATATATAATAATTATACATAAACCTCTTAATAATGGTGAGAGATGATAAGACACATAGCTGAAAATGAATAAAAATTAGACCCTATAATGTGCTGCAAGTCAGCTCTGTATACTGATGCCCGGACTAAGCTGCACCTATGGAATAAGCAGTCGCTGGCTGGCGGTTTTACTACCCACCACCAGTACACACTCAAGTGTACCGTTCCTGCTTATTTCCGATCGTTTCTATGCTATCAAAAACGGACAGGTATCCTAAGGACACCTATTGAAGGCCCCGGTTCCTGCACATGTGTGCTACACTCTGCACCACGCTACCACACGTGGAGGACAGGAGAGTGAACAGAGACAGCCCCAGCGCGCGGGTCTGATCTCTCAGAACTGAGATTACCCTTCATACTTCCTATGTGATGCCCTACTCCTGTGATAGACACCAGAATCGGGGATTATGGGTCACCCTGCAGTTCCCTATAACAGTGTTTATCACGAAGTTGTTTAAATGCTTCCGCTTCATATAACTTTCTAGGCCAGAGGACAATATTACCCCCCTTATCGGAGGGCTTAATTATTATGTCTGGCAGAGATTTAAGTTCTTTAATTGCTGTCCATTCTGACCTAGAAATGTTACTTGAGCCTGCAATATCAGATAAGTCATTAATATCACGGATAACCATGTTAGAAAATACCTCCACCTGTGATACTGCCTGAATAGGGGGGCAGAAGACGGATTTTGCCCTGAAGTTAATAACAGGTCCAAGTTCATTGGTATCAGGGATCACCACATCTTGGTCTTGCAGGGGAGATAAAGAGCTTGGGAAGGAAGTAACATTCCCAGAATCTGATGATTCCTCCTCAATAGATGTTTTCAGAAAATGCTTGTGGAGCAGGAGTTTCCTGCAAAAAAGTTGGACATCCTTGATCCATTCAAAAGTGTCACAGTGGTGTGTGGGGGCAAACGATAAGCCACGTTCTAACACTTGGATCTGAATTGGGCTAAGCATTGTTTCAGATAAGTTCACAACAGCAAGAGGTTTTACTTCCGTTGCTGCTTGCCCCTCTGGTACTTGTATCCGAACAAGCCCCTGTAACTTAGGCTTCTTGCTCCCCCGTCTCGTCCTCCTCCTCCTGTGCCCATTGGTCCCTGATATAAAAAAGGGACTGACCCTGTTGCCTTTGAGGCTGGGTTTACTGTATCACAGTCAGAGGAGTCCATTTCTGAAGTAGTAGATCCTGCTGATACAGAGGTTCCTGCTTTGGGATTCCTCTTTTTCTTGCAGTAGCCTTGTTTTGAGTGGTTCCATTTGTAGACTTTACCTAACTTATAATCGGATAAGTCTCGATCAAATTTACCCTTTTTCATCAATTCGATTTCATCTTCATAATTGTCAAGTACAACTTCAATTGTATCAAAGACACTTTTATCCATATACTCCATATCCTTACGTAAAGAATCAATTGCAGATGTGGTTTCTGTTAGAGTTACCTCATCATTAACAATAAGTGTATTGATAAGTTCAACAGAACAGGTGTTAAGAGCACATTCCCAGCGTTCTTTCAGACCAGGATCATTAAAGGCAAAGGAGGGAAAAGTCTGTATTCTGAGCCCTCTTGGGATCATTTTATAATCCAGATAGTTACATAGGGCTATTTTGTTCCACCAGACTCTTAATCTTTTTCTCATAAGTAATGTAAGCTCCTTAATTTGATCCTGGTCTGAAATCACACTGGGATGCTGTGTCAAATCCACAATATTATCAGTAATAGAGAAAATCCTTGCAGCATTAGCAAGACGCTTAGACTCGTTGCCAGCAAAGTCCATTATGAATATTAATGTCAAACTGGGATGATTGAGCAGGCACCTGGAAATGACTGAAAGACCAGTCTTGAATAATATTTAAGACACACAAAAGATGCCGCAGTCAAATCACCCCTATTTGACTAAGTACTCAGTTAACCAAAGGTCAGGGTAAAAAGTGACCCTCTGGTGGTGCTACCGACCCAAAGGAAATATATAACATAAAAAAGGAAAAAGTAGGGTCAAAAAGGTGCACTCAAACACTGTATAATGAAAAATATAAAACAATGGACTTTATTAGCAAAAAGTATAAAAAACACATAAAACAGACCCACACAGATCATATAACAAATCGCTATGTGACACAGCGTAGAAACACTAAAGAAGTACAATAGGTCTGGTAAGAACCAAAACAAGGTAACAATGTATTATTGCAAATATACCATAACAAAACCAGGGGAAAAATTGTTTTTCCCCCAGTAGTGTGACTAAGATCGGCCGATCCAATGCAATAAATAATAATTAATATGAATGGTAAATAGGTCCAGACCACAGAAAAAATATATAATAATTATACATAAACCTCTTAATAATGGTGAGAGATGGAAAGACACATAGCTGAAAATGAATAAAAATTAGACCCTATAATGTGCTGGAAGTCAGCTCTGTATACTGATGCCCAGACTAAGCTGCACCTATGGAATAAGCAGTAGGAGAGAAAAGTCCAAATAGTGCACTAATTGCACTCATGTAAAATCCCCAGAGATGCAAAGCTCAAAGGTAATGAGCAAAAATTCAATGAGAATAGCCCAGGGACATAGTGCACTTCAGATAGATAGTGTACAGGGCACTGAGGAAGTCCTGTGATTAAGACCAGTGTCTCACAGTAAGGCAGCAGGAAAGTCCTGTAATACAGACCAAAGTCTCATGTTATGGCATCAGCGACATCACAGAGGAGGATCTCAAGCAGTCTGGTGTTGCACACGGGTCACAGGGTGGTGGGTGTGCTGTCACAGCTCTGCTCCGACGGCCTATTCGTCAAAAAGGCTTCTTCCGGGAGCGTACAATGTCAGCATAAACAAACACTCTTTAAAGGGCTCCGATTTCGCGCCAAAAGTTCACTCGTGGCCAACAGCCAATAGGAAATTCGGAAAAATAGAACCGAGTCAGCTGTTGCTATGTGCTATTATTACACATCCCTTAATATAGTGTTAATATAATTACTCTTCAAATTAGTTCTATTTAATTTTTATTCATGCCTCCTTGCTTTTCAACACTCTGCTTAGCAATTAGGCTTATTTTAATCACATTATGTTATTTTCTATGTCCTTTTATGTCTGTCTCTTTCAGGTTTACTGCCTCCTAAGTTCTGTTCCCTTCCACATAGCAACAGCTGACTCGGTTCTATTTTTCAGAATTTCCTATTGGCTGTTGGCCACAAGTGAACTTTTGGCGCGAGAATTTGAACTCCATTGGAGAAAAATCTTAGACGAGTGTACAATCCAATTGATGGAACTGATCATACGATCTAAAATCAGTGACAAAGAGGTCTTAACCAAAGAGATTGATACCTTTAAAAAGGAACTTTATAGGTTTAACAATATGGAACAATTCTCCCATAATGATAGAATTTTGTTACAAAACATCGAAAAAAATGGAGAGAGGTGTAGTAATGAAAAAACAGGAGAAATTCTCCAGAGACAAGATCGACTACGAAAGAAATCAGGTTTATTATTGGGAGCGGCCTGTTCCAATTCATGATTTTAATAGATCCAGGGGTCCATTCAAGTCCACACCCCACAAATGGTCATCAGATGATGACAATGCCACTCAGAGATCGAATACTAAATCCATTTTGAAGTCCCCATACTCAGATCACAGGTCAAGCTTTGACACTGATTCCTCTGATAATACAGAGAGACAGTCGGTGTCTTTGTCTAAAAATACTCAGTCTGAAAATAGAGAATCTGAGGGTGGCTACTTCAATGGGACATATATGAGTTCTAGAGATGATCGGTCTAGACCTGCCCCACCGAATACAGATTATATCCAAGCAAAAAATGGAAGAGGTGCAGAAGGGGGAAGAAAAATCGTAAAACAAACTGGCTCCGACAACAAGAGAAATAAATATTCTTAGACCCCAGTAAGAGTAATGTCATTAATATTTCTAATGTAGTACTTACACCTTCACAAATTGTTCTCTTAAATAAAGGACTGAACTTTTCCCCACAAGAGGACTTTGATCTATTCACCACCATCATTGATCTACAGAAATACACACGGAAATTGGCGTTAAAAAAACTCTTTCATCATCAAAATTGCAATAAGTCCACCATAAGGGACTCTGATACTAGTTCTGAGAATATTTGTGAATCGGATAGTAATGTCTTTAATACACATGTGTGTTCATTTGATGAGAATGCCCTTTTATCTGATACACTGGCGACACACTTTATTCGAGCTCGGCTAGTCCCACGAATTCGGGTATACCCGGGTGTATTGAGGTTTGTGACTGTTTTCTGCCCGAGTGCATTGGGTTATTTTCCAGGCAGGGATTGAAGCATTTTATTCCCGCTGGCTGCAATACTGCACAGTATATATATATATATACTGCATTACAATTCATGAATTTATGCCATCTGGTAGACACGCGAAGCATTGCAGCCTATTAAATCCTAATCATTATCATTTAACAGTTCAGCCGCCCGTCAGCCAGGCATGAACCCAGGCTGGGAAGGCAAACGCAACGGGGCTTGTCAGAGGTGAGGAGCGGCGCATTCCAGGTATCTGCCAGGTACATACTGGGTATTTGCTCGAATAAAGTGTGTCGGTGCAGTATGCAGGCACTGTATGAAGATGGTTGTATTGATGCTACACCGGTCCCCCCTTTTTTTTGGACATGTAGATTCGGGCCTTAAGAAACACTCTACATTCATGCCATATGGTTCTAAGGGTCCGTGTGTATCTGCCTTTGAGAGGTTGATAGACAGGGACCTTAGACTATTGGCTAAAGGTTATTCCTTTTCTGGTACACATTATGTTTCCGACAATCTTACTACACAAGAGAGGGCAGACCTCGATTTATTGAAACGTGATAAAACGATCATCATTAAGAACGCTGATAAGGGGGGTGCCATAGTGGTACAATAGGCCTCTAAGTACAGAGAGGAAGCACTCAGATTACTTAGCGACATTAATTTCTATCATAAATTGAAGTCTGACCCCACCAAAAGATTTATTGAGGAATTACACAACCTATTGGAGTTAGGCGAGGTCCTTCATGTTCTTAGTGCTAGTGAGAAAAAAATTATTGCTTGTGAGAGTCCTGTCAGACCGGTGTTCCACCATCTCCCAAAGATCCATAAATCACTGGAAAGTCAACCAGGGCGACCTATTGTTTCCAGTATTGGATCTTTGGTAGATGGTCTGTCCCGGTATGTGGACAGGTTTCTTCAACCGATCGTACACTCTTTACCATCTTATATACAAGACACCACAGCGTTGTTGTTGGCTTTACAAAATTTCATATGGAAAGACAGTTTCAGATGGGTCACCATGGATGTCACGTCACTTTATACTATTATTGAGCACCAACACGGCCTACGGGACATTTATCACTATTTTCAGTTATCTTCACTTTCTATAGCACAGACCACTTTTATTAATGATTCCATTTTATTTTTATTGACGCACAATTATTTTCATTTTGATTCACAGTTTTTTCTTCAAAAACAAGGCACGGCGATGGGGACTTCAATTTCACCCTCATACGCCAATCTTTTTATGGGCTTATGGGAATCTGTTCATATTTTTGGGAGTACTAATATTTTTCGTTCTAATATTGTTTTTTATAGAAGATTTATTGACGATTTGCTTTATATTTGGGATGGTGATTTAGATAGTTTACACTCTTTTATTCACAATTTAAACACTAATGATCTTAATTTAAAATTCACATTTCAGACAGATCCGAGTATGATTAATTATTTGGACGTGACACTCCATGGTGACTCTCATACTGGTATCAATACAGATATTTTTTCAAAACCTCATTCTAATAGATAACTCTTACCTTCACGCAAAAGTTGTCATCCAAGATCATTAATACGCGGATCCCAAGGGCCATTCTTAAGATATAAACGCTTATGTTCCAAACAGAGACTTTTCATGAACATTCTGAAACACTTACAAGAAATTTTTGGCCAGGGGCTACTCGGAACATGATATACATCAGGCTTATTTACATGCAGAGGCCACAGATCGGGCTACTTTAGTTCAACATAATAAACAAAACAAACACAAAATAAATAAATGTGGGGAGACTCCTTTATTTATAACAAAACAAGTAGACACGCTTCACAGATACGTAGTATCATCTCCAAACATGGGAACATTCTAAATTGGACTCAGATCTGGATTATATTACCAAAGATGGGCTCAATTTTGCTTTTAAAAAAGCCAACACTTTAGCTACTTATATTCCAAGAGTGTTTTTCCAATCAAAAAATCTACTGTTTCTAATATACCCAAGGGATTCTTAATGGCGGTTCTGTAGATCATGTCATTCGCATTACCTGTCAAAGAGTATCTACTTATATCCAAGACTAGATATAGGATTAGACCTTCATTAATTGCCACTCTAGTTGTGGTTTATGTCATTACTTTTGGATGTCACTTGAAATATGTCGGTAGGACTATCATAGGCCCCTGTATGTCAGAATTTCAGAACATATTAGATTGATCAGGAAAAATGATACCACACCACCCATTGTCTGACCACTTCTCTAGGTTCCCTCAGGGTGGATTGAAGAATTTTAGATATCATGGTATTGATCATACTCAGTTGTACGAGAGGTGGAGACAGGCTTAATCGTCTGAATAATAAAAATGGAATGGATCTTTTGTCTTAATACTTACAACCTGGTCTCAATACAGATTGGGAGTTACAACACTCTTCATGATTGATTTTTATATTTTCATTTCCTCCCTTTCCCCCTCCCCCCTCCGCCCCTCCCCCCTTGTCCTTTTCCCCCTCCCCTCTCCCCCCTTCCCCCCTCCCCCGTCCCCTCCCCCTTTCCCCCCCCCCCTCTCCCCCCTTCCCCCCCCCATTTCCCCTTCCCCTCCCCCCCCCCCCACCACCTCTCCCACTTTTCCCCTTTGAATTGTGAATTTCTTTGGATACAGTTATATTGATTTTCTATGTCCACTTCATCATCAGTTACTTTTATATATTTTTATATATATATATTTTTCCATTACATATGTATTTATTCTTTAATTGTTAACTGTTCATTAAGATTTATACTAGATATATTATTCTGTTTATTCAACCATTGTGTCTTTTATTCACCATTCAGTTTTGCAACTTAATTACCTCATATATATATCCTTTTTTGTATACTAGTGTATCTATGTTTATATTATTTGTTTTAATCATTAGTCTGCCACCAGTTACTTGCCCTGTATATGCTTATGTAGTCACATGAGTATATGTATTTTGTATTTTGCATTGTGTATGTATTTTTTCCAGGGTACAGGTCTGGTTGCTGTGTTTATACTGTACACACTTTTAACTATTTTTAATCTCTTTATATATATATATATATATATATATATATATATATATTATATATACTGCGTCTATCACCACACCTGTCTCTCACTTTGGTGATGAGCACGTTACAGGTGTTGGAGATTAGACTCACTATATCCTGTCTGTCTTGAGAGCTGCATGTCACTTTTTGACAAAGGCCAATCGGCTGAAACGCGTCAAAGTATCTGCTAGCTCTACACTTGTAGCAATAAAGTTTTTTGAAGTCACCTGACCAGCCTTCACTCTGTTTGCACGGCGGTGCATCGCGTCCTTCTCCTCCACGAGGTGCTTCCATGTATCTGTTTGCTGGTTCCATTAAATAATTTTTTAAGGGCAAACGCTCTCCTTGACTTTATTCAATGTTTTGCTTTTTCCCTGAGAAGCAGTGCCTGCTTTTTCTTTGTATAGATACACTATACACACAGTTCACACAATTTACACATGCCACCCCTCTCCCCCCGACCATCCTTTTTTTGTGCCGATCTCTCTGAAAAGGAATGAAAAAAATGAGTGCAGTTAAGTGCATATAACGGCATTGTGTACAGTATAACTACTCCATATTGGACTATGCAGTTACTATGTCAAATTGCTGTATACTGGAACTCATTATACATTAAAACTACTGTATAACTACTGTAAAATACTTTGTAACAAGATTGGTAGTGCAGCTCTATCTGAAAAGAAATAATGAGTGCAGTTAAGTGCATGCTGTATACTGTAAAACAATCTGTGCCATACTTACCTGTATCATACTGTACTTGGTGTGCCTGTACTTACCATACTACAGTACAGTACTGTACCATACTACCTTCCTGATGCATGCCCATTACGGTCTAAGACAATGGGCAACACAGTCACAATATGGTCGATATATTTATTACATTGTTCCAAAAATTCAGTATGCCATTCGCCAACTCATCCTTACTTGAGGGTTTCACCACTTTTTGGATATGATCCTTCTGCTGATGCCAGACCATTTCTATAGGATTGAAGTCTGGCAATCTGTCATTGGAGGGAGAAAAAAAGGAGAATTAGTTAAATAGATACACAGTGAACAGTGGGAAAAAATGAGACACGGTTACCGTACTTACTCCGCTGGTGTCTTCACCCAGTTGATAACGCAGGCTAGAATATGTGCATGTTGACGCGGAGTGTTTGGGATTGTTGTCCTGATAGAAACGGTGACCATCTGGGAATTCACTTGTGATGTATTCCACAATCTCAGGCACTATTTTCTCTTGGAAATTTTTTTATTCATGATTGCTGTAACAAGAAAAGAAAAGTGCTCAAAATAATGCACACTACAGTAATACCGTACAGTGCATAAGGCTACAGCATGTGACACTGTTCATTATTTTACCATCAAAGATGACGATGCATCCTGGTCCAGGCCTGGAGATGGCACCCCACACATGCATCTTCACTGGGTGTTTTGGACGTGGCGTCATAGATATGCGTCCTTTTTTGTGGAATGCAAAGGTGGCAAATCTCTCCAGCGATACAGTAGACTCGTCAGTAAAGATGCAATCCTGGAAAGTTTTGCCACTGTCGATCCATGCCTGTGCCTGGACCACTCTCTTGATCTTGTTGACATCCTTATCGCTATGTAAGGACAAGGAATATTTTAGAGGTACAGTACAGTTTCTTAAACCACACTTTTACCTCCTGTACTGTCCATTACTAATCTCACACGTCCATATTTCCATCCAATTCTGCGTCTCATCTTCTTGATTCTGGTCTCTGATACGGTTAGATTGTGATTTTTATGCAGAGTGTCTTTGACCCTTAAGGCACTCTTCTCATCATTCTCTTCACTTATTTGGTCAACCAGAAGAGTTGTCTCCCTACAGTGTAAAGGAAAAACAACAATACGTTACATTAGGCCACAAGTACAGTATCATTTATGCTCAGGCCTACAGAATGGCTAAATATATATAATACAATATACTGTGGTTCTATAAATATACATATATATATATATATATATATATATATATATATCTGTATACAGAAATATAGTCATATAAATATACAGCGATAACAATTACAATAGATATATACTGTATATAATATATTTCTATAAATATACTGGTACTTTAGGCGTGTGTGTCATACTGTTTACAGTGTACTGAAATGGGGGGTTGTGAGTGCATGATTCATAATGAGTAATAATGAAGTGAGTTATAAATAAGGAAAGAGTTGCAATTCACTTTGAAATAGAATTGATTATAAGAATGCAAGAATGCAATTATGATAATTGAGGAATGATGTGCAACACAAAAACAAATTGTACAGTATAAAGTATCTAATAATTGCTAGGAAAATGGTTCTGCTAAAAACAATAAGCTATCTAAACAATAAAAGTGCTATTGCAGTACTGCAGGGTAAAGAAAACATATTCAAAATACTTTACAGTACGTGTACAATGAGGCCAGAAGTACTTAACCAGCGTTGAATATCTGAAATTCGTTGTCATCTCATGTACATCTCCTTTATTCTCATGCTGAGATCCTTAGAAATCTTTTTAACAGGCATCGCTGCGTGTAGAAAGAAATACAAGCACAAGAATGTATATTCGATGATTAGTCAATGTGTATTCAATGTGCAGTGAATCAACAAAATGGATGGTGTATTTATACGTTAATGAGTCACATTAGAGTACACCCACTTTTAACACTTTCACCTCGTCGCCATGCATAAAAGGTGACACACATTGCATAGGCTACCACTCGATGATCTGTATCTGAACTTGCCCTTGTCCAGATACTGCATTGTGCCATCTGCTTCCATGGATCAACCCTGATCCTACGGACGCAACAATATGCTTGCTTCTGCCGTGCCGAAAAAGCGAAAGGCGGGAGCCTTTTCCAAGTCAAGGCCAAAGCGACAAGCTAAGGCTAATAAAGAAAAACCTCTGACGACCCCAAAGGCTAAGGCTTTTAAGAAGCCTTATTATGTCAAGAAGACATTGGATGATATATCCTTAAAGCAAAACAAATGGAAGCCAACCCATCGAACCGCCAGGACACATTCTCGTGCACTCCTCGATGACGCTGCTGTATCTCTCCCGGGAACCTCCAGGACACCTTCTCCTGCACTCCACGCTGCCGCAACTCTCCCGGGAACCCACATTTCACCTTCTCCTGCACTCGATGACGCTGCCGCTTCTCTCAAGGGAAGCCCCAGGACACCTTCTCGTGCACTCCTCCTCGACGACGCTGCCGCTTCTCTCCAGGGAACCCCTACAGGTATCTCATCTGCTCCAGCACCCATCCACTCAGATTTCCACAGCATCCCATGCACAAGATTCAACTCATTAAACCGCATGCTGAATGGGTTAAGTGTCGATTTCCCTGAGAACTGTATGTTGGTAAAGATAGATCTTCTTTTAGAGACCATGCTAAATATGGATCAACGGATGGAGAAGATGGAGAAGCGCATGGAGAAGATATTGACAGACATACACTGGCGACACACTTTATTCGAGCTTGGCTAGTCCCACGAATTCGGGTATACCCGGGTGTATTGAGGTTTGTGACTGTTTTCTGCCCGAGTACATTGAGTTATTTTCCAAGCAGGGATTGAAGCATTTTATTCCCGCTGGCTGCAATACTGCACAGTATATATATATAAACTGCATTACAATTCATGAATTTATGCCATCTGGTAGACACGCGATGCAATGCAGCCTATTAAATCCTAATCATTATCATTTAACAGATCAGCCGCCCATCAGCCAGGCATGAACCCAGGCTGGGAAGGCAAATGCAACGGGGCTTGTCAGAGGTTAGGAGTGGCGCATTCCAGGTATCTGCCAGGTACATACCGGGTATTTGCTCGAATAAAGTGTGTCGGTGCAGTAGCGAGGATATATAATTGGCTTGGAGTTCCTGCCCCTGTATGTCGGCCGCAGGAGCAGGAGGGTGGCATGGATGGGATGGATGGTACTTTCAACCTTCTATCACCAAGCGCACCCCCTCCATCAGAAGAATATGTGTTCATGTATGCCGTTGACGAGCATGACATGACAACCCCGTCAAGACCACGCCAGGAGACAAGGCGACTAAGACAGGAGGAGGAAAGCATCCTCGCAGACCACCTACCCTCGCCCGCCGCAACAAGCACACCCGCTCCCTGAAGCACACCCGCTCCCAGAAGCACACCCGCTCCCAGAATCCCACCCACACACGCTTGAATTGAGACGGTGCCCGACATCATCTTGCGCGAGCTGTCCCAGCCACTCAGGGAGAAGTATAGGTTTGCAAGTGGTGGTGTAGCCCAGAAACATGCCATGTACATTTTCAAGCACCACGTGACCTACGAGGTGTACTGTGGATGGGCCCACAATGTAAATTACGAAGGGAATCGCGTCCAAAGGGCTCTTCCTGAAAATTTAAGAGAGACTATTGTGGAGGAATTGCGGCGCTATTATTCCATTACAGATCATTTGATGAAAATTGTGAGAGACTCCATCAATGGCATTTTGTGGCATACAAGGCATCGTCCCTGGAAGGACTCACTGCTGGTGATCGAATTCACTGCGTGATTCATTTTTGACTTGTTGATTGTTTTAAATTGTATTCCTAAACGAAAAATTTTACTTGCACCATAAACCTGTAAATGTTTTGACTTGCTATACTTCAATAAAAAAATGTTGTTAGTTTTAAATTGCATTCATAAATAAATGTTTTTACTTGCACCATACACCTGTAAATGTTTTGACTTGCTGTACTTCAATAAAAAAATGTTGTTTGTTTTAAATTGCATTCATAAATAAATGTTTTTACCTACAGTACTCCATAAATGTTTTTTGACTTACTCCACCAATACAAAAAATGTTGATTGTTTTAAATTGTTTCATTGTGTCTCCTTTTATAACAAAATACAGTGTTTCTAGAACATACTGTACAGTACAGCAATAAAACAAATGATAGACAGCACTCAAAATAATTTAACTAATAGTAGTGCAGGGTGCAAAGGGACCTAGGGGACCCTATTTCCCCTAAAGCATATAAACAATAAACAAGTGTCCCAGCACTCACTGTCTCTGTAGAAAAATAGGTCAAATACAGGAGTATGTCCAAAATGTCAAATGATTTAATTTAAACATAAGAAAAATAACCACTTGGAGTAATGCAACACTTAGGCAAAAAGAGTTCCAAGGAAGGGGAGTGGGAGGAGGGACACAGGGGAACAGTCAAAGGGAAGTACCACAGACTATTTTAGTTTGTGGGAATGGCCCTGAGGAAGGGGAATCTTTGTCCCCGAAATGGTCGTTGCCCCCCCTATAATATATCACCTTTACCTTACCGTATGTTATACGTCACCCATGTTTTTCTTTTTTTTTGTCTACTGCTTTTTCTTTTTCCCCTATGGTTGTTATTCCCCACGTTTTCCCCCACCTCCCTCCCTCTCCAGACTTGTGATTTTTTGCTTAGCCCTCTTTTCATGTTAGGCTCCCTCCTAGCCTACAATAGAGTTGGCTTATGTTATACATTTATTATTTCAATACATTACTGTTAGTTTTCGATTGATGTCTTTGACTTATTTTTTCATTTTTTGAGTGCTGGAACCATCATATCTATTTAGTTATTACTCTGAGGGGTCCAGGGGTCCCTCTCTGTTGCCACGCACTTGATCATCTATTTATCGACTGATATACTTTATCTCTAGCAGAGTGCTGCTTAAACTCACATACTTTATGTTAGAGTATGTGGGATTGAGCCTTCGACAATCTTTAGACCAAATTGATGACTGTTAGATGCAGACCTGCCGAATAGTCATTACATGTAAAGAGAATCACTTCATCCTGGTAAATAACCCCAGGATAGCCACATTTTTACAGCCTTGCTAAAGTGCATACAAAGAAAACTCTGCTCCTGGGTAAACTCATTGTTTCAGGTCCGAGCAATCTCACTGAACATTGCCAGCGTTTACATTGATAGGGTTTTAAGACCCTCTGTAACGTCTCTTCCCTTGTATCTTGAGGATATAATGAATTCTCTTAATAGACTCTATGGTATAGTGACCGACAATGACACAGTCATAGTGGGACTGGATGTCGAAGCAGTATTCATCAGTATACCAGATGATGTAGGTCTAAGCACTGTCTCCCATTTTATAAAAACAATCTCAATTTGGGTTGGTGGTAGGAGTGTATAGTCTTCATTGACAACATGGGTAAGTACACCGCACACATCGAATTATGGTCCCGCTACATAGATGACATTCTATTTCTCTGGCAGGGAACTATAAATCTTCTACTTTAATTCATCTCCATCCTGAAAAACAAATGATAGCAATCTCAAATTAACTTCAGAGATTACTACAGAGAAGCTGAACTTCCTAGAACTTACAATATCTAGAGATGATTGTGGCAATATTAATACAACTGTGTTTAGGAAGACAGCGCCACAACAGCCTTTTAAAGGCTTTTAGCCACCATCCAAAGCATCTGATACAGAACATACCATTGGTAAATTTTCTGAGAAAATGCTGGAACTGTTCAAATGATCAGGAGTTCCAGATTCAAGCAAACTTAATGAGAGAGAGAGATTTATAAAGTGTTTTAATTAAGATTAACCAGTTTATTAATTTTCAAACAAGTGGAGTCATATGCATGGCAGTATGTATATGCAAAAAGAAGTACATTGACAATTAAGGAGGAGGGTTCTGGAACACATAGGGTCCATTCGAAATAAACTTGAGCTCCTGTGTTGACAGGGGTTGCTTATCATGCAGACTACACCAAATGTACTGAAAGGGGTTGCTTATCCTGTGACTTTGCCAAATTATCTGACAGGAAATACTGTTTAAAATGCACTGATAGAAATGCTTGTTTGGATTGTCTATATCCATCAGTACACACATGTACACACCCACACAAACTGTTAGTCAAATATTGTGTATTGACATTCTTAGCTTCGGAAAATGTTAACAGTCTGGATACCACAAGAACAGTTTTACCAGGGGAACCCCCACACCTCTTGTTCAGGTGCCTGGCATTTAGAGTTACTTCTGCTGTGATTGCATATTCCTGGACACAAGCGGCCTCAACGTTAGCCTTGCCCTGGGATGAAATTCGCCCCCCCCCCCGCTCCCAAGACAAAGTTTACACAGATTCAGTGGCCGTTATCCGAACATTTTCCGGGTTGAATCACTCACTATAGTACGTGGTGGTCAGAGAAGGTCCGATGCAGACTTAATGGCCCATGAGATTAACACAGCAGGGGTGCCTGCTGTGTGAATCCTACCGTGGTCTACTTGTCTGTTTGAGACGCACAGTAAAAGATAGGCTAAAGCAGTCATTCTATCTGCGTGCCTCCAAGAGGTGATCGCAGGGTTTTTATTTCATTTCAACATTACAGTAATGTAGCAGGGGGTCTCCTGAGTTTAATTGCATTGATTTAAGCTCCGGGACCTCCTATTTCCCGAGATACAGGCCCCATTATGGGGTGCCAGTATCCCTAAATTAAAATCCTGTGGTTCACGTGATTGTGGGATCTAAACAAAGCAGAGGGATACCGGCATCCCATAACGGGGCCTGTATCTTGGGAAGTAGTTGGTCCCCAAGGCTGAAATATCCTTTGTTCAGCTCAGAAGATCCCCTTTTCCTGCACACTAGTATCAACCCCCCCCCCCCCCCTCTCAAAGAAAAAATTATTACCTTAGCGGATAGCTGCTAAGGTAATGAAGCTGCTTACATTTTATTTGTTTTCATAACATGCATGAGTAGGGGGTCTCCTGAGCTGAACACAGTAGATTTCAGCCTCGACCCCCTACTTCCCAAGATATAGGCCCGTTATGGGGTGCCAGTACCCCTCTGCTTTGTATAGATCACACAAGGATTTTAACATGGTGGGGATACAGGCACCCAATAACGGGGCTTGTAACTTGGGAAGTAGGGGCTCCCCGAGGCTGAAATCAACTTTGTTCAGCTTAGGAGACCCCCTGCTCAAGCATACAATAAAAAAAATGTAAGCAGCTTTATTACCTTAGCGGCTAGCCGCTAAGGCAGTGATGAAGTTAAGCCAAATTAACAGGTTTATTGTTGGCAGAGGGGTGAGTGAAGGGGGTACTTGGCCCTTCACTCACCCCCTCTGCCCCAATAAACATTACAATATACATTACCATCCAATACACAACCCACTCCCTGTGCCCCCACATAAAAACATTATTTATTTTTTCTGCACAAGATTCATACCAGAGGCTGGCTTGGATCCTTGGGGGGTCCCTGCGGGTGTCTGGTGGTGCGCGCTGGCCTGCCATACCACAATCACATAAACATTAACTTTTGAGCGCAACCAACCTGACTTAACTAAGGAAAAGAGGAAGTGTGCTTAAGCATGAAACTGTCACTGAGAGGAGGAACTATTTTCTAAGCTGAAGCAGTACTGAATAGAGGAATTAAGCTGTTTATGAAAGCATAATTACATCATCAATAGACTTTTTTTTTAGCGATAACCCTTAACATGCCCAGGGCCATCAGAAACAAGATAAACTTTCATTCTCCCTACAGACCCCTATTTCAAAACATGTGAACAATCTTTGTGAGGGCAATCTCAATGTATTGACATTTTTTGGCATTGATCACTTCACTATGGGCTTAAGAAAAGGTGATTAGGATAAAGCACTTTTGTAGAGTGCAAATTGAGTCCTAAGGGTCTTAATGAAGTGTTTGTTTTTGCACCATTCATATAAACCCCAAGCAGATTCCCCTCACCACAATTTGATATTGTCAAACATTCATATCTGTACCATGTCACCCTTTCTGTTTATATAGATGAAACCCACCGTTATTATTTCTTCCTTTTCTCCTGGTCCTATCACCTTTGTTTAAATTAATATGTCCATTATACTTTTCAGTTTCATTGTACTACCTATATGAATGAGAATATACATGTATTTGACCTTCACTCAGTGGTGTTGCTTTTGCTCTATGTATATGTAAGGATCCGTGAACTGCGCCACCCTCGGTGCACTCCCCGTTTACCCCAACCCGCGACCAGGTGCTCCGCTTCCTCCACCTCCTGCAGCACATCATGTGCGTTAGCAACTACCAGCCGCGGTATTACAGGCGCACGCATCCCGCGCAGTGGTAAATACTGAGTCTTTTGGTCCCGCCTCCAGGTTGCACCCACACGGTGATGTCACCGGCACACAGCACGCACACGCAGTGCGCGGTCAGCGCGCCCAAGCATCGCATCACCTGTCCTCATCAGGGATCCTCCCCATACCTGCCTCCTGCATCTGAACAGCCTACCACAGTCAGCCTTACTGACATGTCTGTCTCCTCACAGCCTGCAGTTCTCATTGGTCATTACTTTCTATATATGCTCAGTCTGCCCTTTGGCAAATTGGCTGAGCATAAACCTTTGTATGTTGTGAAGTGTTCATTGCTACCCTTGCCTCCACAGTGTAATGCTCGGCCTGCCCGCAAACCAGATGAGACCCTGGGACTAATGTTGAAAGGAATAATACCACACACCTAACAGTAAATGGGGGCATGGCCGGAGTGTGGAAGTAGCGTAGATGGTTCGGGTAACAACAATATAAAGAGTACCGTACTTGCCAACTCCAGTGGTGGTAGGTATAGTCCGTAAGCCAGTGGTCATGGAATGGAGAGAGCAGCATAGTTGATTGTCCGTAAGCCTGGGTCATGGAGTGGAGAGAGCAGCGAAGTAGATTGTCGGTAAGCCGTGTCCAAGGGATATAGAAGTCTGCAAGGTAAAGAGTCCAACGCCAAGTCCAAGTGTACCAGAAAGCAGCATAAACGAAGTCCAAAGCCAAAGGTCAATATCTAGGGAGGTCAGCAGAATATCCAGGGACAGGAACAGGGACTGAAAGACAAAAGGGGCCAGGCAAAAGCAGACAGCACCAAGGTACAGAAGCTATGCAGAGCACGGAGGTAATGGTGAGGGGGTTGGGACCTATCAGAGGAAGGGGAGGAACGGAGGAGTGGTCTGGGGAAAGACCTGATAGGAGGGAAGTGTTTTGGAAGCTGGGGCATATCGTAGTAAGGGGAGGAATGGAGGAGCGGCCCGGGGAAGGACCTGATAGGAGAAAGGTGTCTGGGTAGCTGGGGCTTGTCATGGCAAGGGGAGGAGTGGAGGAGCAGCCCTGGGAAGAGACTGATGGGAGAGAAGGGCCTGGGGGTGGGCCTGATGGGGAAGAGACAGGGAAGCGCGTGGAGTGTGCGCCGCGTCACCGGGGGCGGAGTCAGGTGCCTGGCACCAGAAAATGGCAGCCTGGGTCCGTGCGCTCCCGTAGGGGTGATGTGCACGACCCGGAAGTGTGGGGGCAGCGGGAGAGGGACCGCAAGGAGCGAGGTATGCCACCGGGGAACCTGGTTGGCATGTAAGAGAGGTAAGGAGGCGCTGGCAGCAGGTATACCCGCAGCGCGGATCCTTACACACAGTGTTGCCTTGCTCTGTTCTTGACCTCGGCTATCTCTCTGGACTCCGCTATTCCATACTCCTGACCCCGACTACCAACGACGATCCGTATCTCTCCAACCCCGACCTCGGCAAAGTACCACGACGTTCCGCATCTTCTCCAATCCAGACCATGGTTAAAGTACCTGCAATGAGCCGCACCACTCCAACCCCGAACTCGGCAAGTATCTTTGACTACCCTTACTTCTCCAAACCCAACCCGGCTACCTCGACCGGTGTTTTATATCTATCCCCACCTCGGCCTCGCGGTCACGCATTGTTTGTGGTGAGCACTCCATTACAGTATAGTTTTCCTCCTTCTGGGGGGATGTTTTCCACACTTATTTTACCTGTGCTTCAAGGTATTAATAATCTGTATACTTTCCAGTCTCTGGGTATAAAACAGTGACCAAGCTGTCGAACGATCAACCATTGACACAGCTAATGTTGTGAAACATAATTTTATACCTTTTTAAGATAATATCCGGTCCACTACTTTTATTATAAGGACATCACTCTTACAGATATTATACTGTATGCAGTCTCTACCTGTCGGTGGATGATCAGTGTTTTGCTCTATTTCTAACCTCATGGGTTCTCCACTTTACACGGTATCATACATAGATACAGCAGCTGAGTCCTAGATTAAAAACTACATCATCCCTTAAAGTGATGACACATCCTTTTGAACTAATGTGACCTATGACATGGTACAGCCACCAATGGGATTGTATTTAATCCCATTGGCTGTAATACTATGTGAAATAGCCATGTGGTTTTAAGGATGTGACGTTGAAATGGTCTAATGCATTGTGGCTATTAAATACTATATTAATGCAATGTTATTTGATGCAAGTGGACATTTATACAGTGCAAACCCCACATGAGAGACCCTGAGAAAAGTACTGACCTATGATATTTTATATTGAGTGATCTGTTTTTTACTTTCATAACATTTAATTTGTTTTCTTGCATTATTGAAAAGTATTGTTTACTTAGTATATTAAATCTTTTTGTGGAGATCATATTTGATCTTATTTGGAGCTTGACCACCAATGTACTGTAATATATTTGGCATTGACACTCTGGTCCCTTTACAAATAATGACGTGAGATAATTTCTTCCATTACCTACTGTCTTGATAAATAAGGAAGTAGAAGAGATGGGTTAGGGTAACTCTGCACTTGTTCTCATATCTCCTATTCTGCTAGAAAGAGTTTACTCTAAAATATTTGTTATACAGGAGAAATTAAAATCTCAATTTTGTTGATGTACAGGAAAGGAAAGGAATTTTTTTTACTCTTTAAGATGTATGTTCTAAGATAAATTTCATGCAAAAGGAATAGATTTATTTTTTAAATTTGAAAGCTTGAAATTGTTTATGCAACTTCCCTAAGGGAACTTGTACTATTTCCTTATGCTGTGGCTGCCAGCAACATCATCTCTGGGAAACCAATGTCAAATGGCAAATTATTGCGTTTGAACACCAGCTTAAGGCAAAAATCCAGTATGTACAATATTTATTATATAAATTAGCAGTTATCATATTTCTTTTAGTCTGTATTACCATCACAAATTAACTGAATTCCCATACCACCAACAATTTACAAGTTGTGTCGATGTATCTACAGTGTATTAATATAAACCTTATACAGTATATACTTTAAGTAGTTATTGCAATTGAAAATTAAATAAATATTGTGTTTGTTTTATACTTACATTTTCCTTTTTCTCCCTCTGAGCAGCTTCAGGCTAAAAAGCTTTGAGTATGTGGAATACCAATTTGTAATACCTTGTGTTCTATTAGCGATATTCATACTAGAGGTTTGCAAACACTGATACAGGTATATACTTGTTACGCCGATGCTCGCCACAAACCGGGACCGGACCGCGGGGCTGAGGTGGGGTTATATAATCACCGACCTGAGTCCACGCAGACTGATCCGGAGTGCGCAGTTCGTAGTCGTACATCGCAGGGTCAGGATTGGAGAAGGCAGCATCGTCGTTATGGAAGCAGGAGTTCGGCAACAGGTAGTCAGGATTTCCCCGCTTCAGCTTAGGAGCGTGAGCGCGGGGGTGGCTTCTGCGCGAGGAGCGGCCTCGGCCCATGACGCCGATCTCAGCAGGAGGAGACAGCAGGCTGGCCGAAGTTCACCGCAGGGCAGCGTCGGGAAGAACCAACGCTTCAGCGCAGAAGTCCAAGGCAGGTCACTGCAAGAGGATCGCAGCAAGCCGCAGGAAAGGAAGGGTAGCCACTGCTAGGAGGGAATGCAGCAGGTACCGGTGCTGGCAACACGCTTCAGCACAGACGTCCCGGGTAGGCCACTGCAGGAGAATAGCAGCAGGCCAGTGCTGGCATCAACGCTTCAGCACAGACGTCCAGGGCAGGCCACTGCAAGGAGATAGCAGCAGGCCGCAGGAAAGGAAGGGTAGCCACTGCTAGGAGGGAATGCAGCAGTACCAGTGCTGGCATCAACGCTTCAGCACAGACGTCCAGGATAGGCCACTACAGGAGAATAGCGGCAGGCCACAGGACAGGAAGGGTAGCTACTGCTAGGAGGGAATGCAGCAGTTACCAGTGCTGGCATCAACGCTTCAGCACAGACGTCCAGGGTAGGCCACTGCAAGGAGATAGCAGCAGGCCAGTGCTGGCAACAACGCTTCAGCACAGACGTCCAGGACCAGGCCTCTGGATACTCAGGAACTTGGAAGGTAAGAACGCTAGGAGAGAGGCCTGGGGTGGTTTGTGGCAGAGACAGTAACATAGAGGTAGGAATAGTTATGCTCGGCGCTGGTTCAGAGCCAACGCCTAGAATATAAAGGGCGGAGATCCAATCACAGGAGGAGGGTGTTTGAGAATTCCTCCAATGAAGTAGCACAGGGCAGAAGCTGCAATGAGAGGCAGCACCTGTGCCATAGATTGCCAGAGGAAGCCTGCAACTGCACAGGTCTGCACGGCAATAGTCAAAGCCAGTAGTGGATTCCTTACAATACTGAACTGCATACATTTGCATTATTTTTCTTTATTACCTAAGTGCTACATAAAATAGCATAACATAGAATATTATTCATAATGCATTTGCACCAGTTTACAAATTAATGTACTTTACATGCTCAATAGACCCACATTATTGCTTAAATTAACACAGCAAACGGCAAAAAAAAGCATACATGCTACCATTGTTTTCAATGGTGTCCGCATTAACAGAACATTAAATATTGCTTCTCGTTAAAGGGTAACAACAAAACAAAAAAAATGATTCCTGTGCTCCTACCAATTAGGCTAAAATAAAATAATAATCTCATGAAAAATGGTAATTTTGTAATGCAGGTACCTAAACTGAATATATGTAATAATTGTCTCATGGACCTGTGAAAAAATGTCTGAATGCCCTGAAGGGGTTAAATAAAGCATAATCATATGTGATTAGTGCACTTAAAATCTGGCCAAAGCTAGTTACATAGTTACCTTACTGTAGAGGTAAACGGTGGGTGCACAAATTCCCTAAAGTGAATATAATCAAACTTACACATTTCTTTCTGTCAGCATTATACATTCACCTACTCTTCAATAGAGGGTGATGTCCAGACTTACACTGGGGTGTATTATACCTGCACTAATTGGAAAATTGGTAGGGGCTCAGTAACTGCTATGTAAAGCAAATGAGCCAATAAACCTACCCCTATGCCGTTTCAGATATATTTAAAATGCCCTTAGGGAGTATGCAGCAAGGAAAAGGATTGCCTAATATTTGTGAGAATATTTATCTCATTAAAGGGGGAAAAAAACATCTGTTACATCTGTATAAATGTCAGTGTACTAAAGTACTTTGGCTTAACTGAAGTGTGATGTGGAAAATAATCATGTTGACCATTATTTTTATTTATTTGTAAAAAATCTTTTAGCAGGAATTAATATATCGAGAGTTACCACTCGTTTTCCATTATGTCCTGGGCACAGAGTTATAAAAAATACATGGTAACATTTAAAGAACAGGGTTATACAGTCAATTCACAGACATTTGATGGACAGATAGAGTTGGAAAATTGAGTTCTGGGGATAAAGGGCTTGTGAGATTAAGATTGAAATAGAGCAGCTTTAACATCACTTTAACATCATCAAACATCAGCAAATGCCAGAAAACGGCGCATACCCTTTTGCTGCCCTTCAGCTGCACCAAAGGCTGTCCGTCTTTGGGGCAATGCAGATGTACACTGGGGTGGTTGAGATTCAATGCAGCTGTGAACAAACAGTTCTTTGTGTACTCTTGGCTCATTAATATTCCAATGGGTGGGGTTAACGATCCACAAAGTACAAGCAAATGTTAATCCTTAGGACGTTGGTCCTGTGCAGACGGGAGCAGATCTTGGAGAGCCCCATCAGGCTGTCCACCTGATAATGGCCCATTGGATTAACACAGTTGGGGTCCCTGGCCATCCTATTCAAACTGAATGGGACTACCAGGGACCCCCGCTGTGAAAATCTGATGGGCCATTAGTCTGTCTGCAGAAATGTCACAGAAATGTTGCAGCATTCCAGGGAGATTGCCCCAGATTTTCCAAGGCAAGTGTTCGGATACTCATGGACTACATCTCTAACTACTGCTGTGTTTTCTGTTCTCCATCATACCTTTTACTATTTTGTATTATGTATTTATATATATTTTGTATAAAACATATTTATTGATGCTTCTCTCTATTTTAGAGAAATTTATACTGGTTTACCCCAGAAGTATGCCATGTTCATTTTTAAGCACCATGTGTCCTACTTGGTGTACTGCAGGTGGGTCTGTAGACACGTGGTGCTTAAAAATTACAGTGGCGACCGCTTTTAGTCTAAATCGGCTAGAGCCGCGATTTTCAGATTATCCCGGTTATGTGCGGTTTTGTGTCATTTTCGCCCGGAGTGAACTGCGTTATTTTCACACTCGTGATATTTGCATTTTATTTTCGCTGTCTGCAATTCTGCAATGCTGTGTAAAAACTCAGTGGGGCGTTTGCGAGCTGTTTTCTTGCATATTGTATTTGCATATTTAAAGTATACATGCATTTGCAGTGCTGTTCTGCAGTACAGTATGTCTTATTTTAAAATTGTTGAAGCGCATAGGCGTGTACTGTACTGTAACAGTGTCACATTTCGGCATATACAGCGCTCTCTCCCTTCGCTCAGGATAATTAACTGCACTGCAGGGTATTTCAACTTCTTATCTTCTGTGCAATGCAGTACATTTCTCCCACACCATTCCTTTGAACGTGTGTCTGGTTTCAATCACATTCCTGCTTGACAGCAGGAATTTACTGCGCATGCGCCTGTAACTTCGCCCACCACTGCTTGCTTGCCTGAGTGAGTGACCAAAAAAAATTAAGAAAATGTTTTTTATTGTAATTTTTTTATTTTTATTTTCTCCACAAGCCTGTAAAAACCATCTTACTGTAGCTTTTGTCTGCGACCCTGTGCATTTGACTGCAAATGGTTGATTTGTGTGCTTTTTACGTACTGTATTTGGGGGTGTATTATTATGATGAACTGCCTTTTGAAATTAAAGTATGTCTTTAGCTTTGAACTTCATTCGGCTGTCTTTAATTTTTGGAATCTTGCCATTGTGTTTTGAATCCGTCCATAGCCGAGCGTCAAAGCCTCACTGCGCCTGCGTGTAATCCTTGTTCAGATGGGAGCTATTTAGCTGCTTAGCTGCTTACTGCGCATGAGTCACCCAACCCCCCCTCTCCACAGAGTCATTCGACAGACACCTGCACAGAGTCATTCATTTTCTGAAGTTAATCATTGTGTTTTTAATCCATCCCTAGCCAAGCGTCAATCGCCTCACTCCGCCTGCGTGTACTATAAGCCTCTTTGAGATGGAAGCTAGCTGATTACTGCACATGACTCACCAAACCCCCCCCCCCAACCCTTTGAGGCTTTGTTTATGGTAACGCTTTGGAAAATCCCTTCTCGAATTTGAAATGTAAATCTGATTTGCACAACATTGTGAGAATTGAGAATAAAAAAACCATTAACTGATTCATGTTGTTTTGACATTCATTCTTATACTGTGGGGGTGGGGGAGGGGGTGTGGTTGTTGTCAATGATTATGATTACCAGGAATGTGAATAAATATTTATTTTATATCAGGAACAAAAAAATACAAATATAAAAATAATCAAGAATAATACATACAGTAATGCAGTCTTTATTAAGGTCTTCTGGCAGATTGAATTTGGATAAACATTTAGAAAACATTTGTAAAACATGGAGAAACCTGAATTATGCACATTTATAAGAATATTATGTAATAATATATATACACTGTATGTATAATATATGTATACTGTATATATATATATATATATATATATGTATATATATATACAGTATACATAGTAATATTATTTTTTCCGTCGTTATCTTGTTCCTCATTCCGTGTACAGTACAGTAGTTCATTGAGAGAGGAGATGTTTTGTGTTCATCAATACTGCTGTTTATATACTGTACATTTGACTGTACAAATAGATTAGACTGGACACAACACCCCACCTCCCCCCAGGCCACCCTTTTTTCCTGAAACGACAAGAAAACAAAAAATTAGTGCAGTTACTGTATGTGCGTACTGTATTATGGCATTGTGTGATATGTAGTACTACTTTAGATGGCTGGTGCTGCTTTCTCTGAAAAGAAAAAAAATGACCAGTTAGTAGGCAGTTACTGTACTACTGTCAAACTAGTCTACTGTATACTGGAACTACTGTACTGTAAACTCTGACTACTGTTAAATACAACTGTATGTAACCTGATGGCTGGTGCTGCTCTCTCTGTAAAGAAAAAACTGTAACTACTGTACTGTATACTCTGACTATTGGGAAATAAAAAATCTGTGCCATACTTACCTGTATCATACTGTACTTACAATACTACTGTCCTGATGCTTGCCCATTACGCGCGATCACAATGGGCAACACAGTCGCAATATGGTCTATATATTTATTGCAGCGTTCCACGGTGAGTTCATCGTTCCAAAAACTCATTATGCCTTTCAACAACTCATCCTTTTTGGAGGGTTTCGCCACTTTCCGGATATGGTCCTTCAGCTGATGCCAGACCATTTCGATCGGATTGAATCTGGCGATCTGTCATTGGAAAAATAGGACAATTTGTTTAAGAGATACAGTACACAGTAAAAACAGTGGGGAAAAAAATGAGACACGGTCTACTGCACTTACTCCACTGGCGTCTTCCCCCAGTTGATACCGCGCTCAAGGATATGCGCTGTTGACGCGGTGTGCTTCGGATCGTTGTCCTGGTAGAAGCGGTGACCATTGGGGAGCTCACGTGTGATATATTGCATATATCTCAGGGACAATGTTGTCATGGAAGAAAGCTTTATTCATGATTCCTATAGCAAGAAAATAAAAGTGCTCAAAAAACTGCACAATAGTACAGTACAGTGCATACAGTAAGGTTACACTAGTAAAGTACAGTGCATAAGGCTACATTATATTTGATATATTTTACCTTCAAAGATGACAATGCATCCTGGTCCACGCCTAGAGATGGCACCCCACACATGCAGCTTCACGGGGTGTTTTGGCCGCGGCTTCAAAGATATGCAGCCTTTTTTGTGGAATGCAAAGCTTGCAAATCTCTCCAGCGACACAGTAGACTCATCAGTGAAGATGCAATCCTGGAAAGTCTCCCAC
This sequence comes from Ascaphus truei, assembly GCA_036426205.1. Taxonomy (NCBI): domain Eukaryota; kingdom Metazoa; phylum Chordata; class Amphibia; order Anura; family Ascaphidae; genus Ascaphus; species Ascaphus truei. Next base: position 273,797 of record WSYH01000147.1, on the reverse strand, counting down.
TGTCGATCCATGCCTGGGCCTGGACCACTCTTTTGATTTTGTTTGCGTCCCGTATCATGGGGTACGCTCTGTAATGACAAGGAATAAATCATTTTAGCGGTACAGAACAGTTTCCTAAACAACACTTTTACCTCCTGTACTGTCCAATACTAACCTCACACGTCCATATTTCCATCCAATGCTGCGTCTCATCTTCATTATGCTGCTCTCGGATAGTCAGATTGTGCTTTTCCTGCAGAGTGTTTTTGACCCTTAATGCACTCTTCTCATCATTCTCCTCACTTATTTTGTCCACCAGAAGACTTGTCTCCCTACAATGTAAAGAAAATATATTGTTTTATTAATATGCAGCAATACAACATTTATATATAAATATAACTATACAAAATATATATACTGTTGTAATATAAATATACAAAATATATATACTGTTGTAATATAAATATAAATATACAAAATATATATACTGTACTGATATAAATATAAATATACAAAACATATATACTGCACTGATATAAATATAAATATACAAAATATATAAACTGTTGTAATATAAATCAACAGAAATAACAAAAATATTAGATTTAAATTAAAATTAATTTTATTTTTAAGTTGAATAAATATTCTTACGCGTTAGTTACCCTTGGTGCCCGTTTGCGGTCTCTGTTTTTTCCATGTACATGATAGCTCATGGTGGTTGCTGGCACAACGATGAAAGAAGTAGCTAACCAGCGTTGGATAGCAGCAATTCGGTGTCCGCTCGTGTACATGTCCTTAATTCGCATGCTGAGATCCTTGGAAACCATTGCTGCAAGTAGAAAGAAATACAAACACAAGAATGTATATTCGATGTTTAGTCGATGTGTATTCAATGCGCAGTGAATCCACAAAATGGATGGTGTATTTATACGGTAATGACTCACATTAGAGTACGCCCACTTTCAACACCTGTACCTGTTCGCCATGCATAAAAGGTTACACACTTTGCATAGCCCACCACTCAATGATCTTTATCTGAACTTGCCCTTGTCCAGATACTGCATTGTGCCACCTGCTTCCATGGAGCAACCCCGATTCTACGGAGGCAGGAACCCACTCGCCTTTGCCGTGCCTGTCAAGCAGAAAAAGCGAAAGGCGGTTGCTGTTTCCACGCCAAGGCAAAAGCGACAGGCTAAGGCCAATAAAGAAAACCTTCTGCTGACCCCAAAGGCTAAGGGTTTTCATAGACATCAGCCTTATTATGTCAAGAAGATATATGGTGATGTACACTCGACGCAAAACGATTGGCAGCCAACCCATCGAACCCGCAGACCACTTCCTCGATTACGCTTCGATTACTCTGCCGCCGCTGTCCCGGAAATCTTCAGCCCGTCTTCTCCAACCCTCATCCTTGACGCTGCCGCCACCCTCCCGGAAGCCCACAGGCCATCTTCTCCAGTTCTATCCGACGACGCTGCCTCTGAAATCCACGGGTCACTTTCTCCTTTGCTCTTAGACGACTCTGCTTCTCGCCCGGAAATCCAAAGGTCACTTTCTCCATCCCTCTTCGACGACGCTGCCGCTTCTCCTCTACCGGATATCCAAAGGTCACCTCCTCCACTCTTCTTCGACGTCGCTGCCGCTTCTCTCCATGGAACCCCCATCTCATCCTCCGTTGCACCCATCCACCCAGATGTTCACACGCCATGCACAAGAAGCAGCTCGTTAGACCGGATGCTGAATGGGATAAGTGTGGATCTCCCCGGGAACTCTATTGTGCTAGCAAAGATAGATCTGCTTCTGGAGATAATGCCAAATGTGGATCAACGGATGCTACAAATGGATAAACGGATGATACATATGGATCAACGGATGCTAGATATGGATCAATGGATGCAACATTTGGATCAACGGATGGATCGACGGATGGAGAGATAGACGCTGACATAGCGGGCATACATTATTTGCTCGGTGTTAATGCCCCTGTTTCCCTGACGCTGGAGCAGGGGGGTGACATGGATGTGATGAATGGGACCTTTGACCCCCTTCCATCACCAAGCCCACCCCCTCCACCAGAAGATGTAGTGTACATGTATGCCATTGAGGAGGACATGACAACCCCGTCAAGACCACGCCAGGAGACAACACGGCGACCAAGACCGGAGGAAAGCTTCCTCCCAGACAACCTACCATTGCCCGTCGCCTCAAGCACACCCTCTCCCAAAAGACCTACAGTCGCTCGCATCGATACGGTGCCCGACATCACCCTGTGCGATCTGCCACCGGCACTCAGGGAGAAGTATAGGGTGAAGAGTGCTGGTGCACCCCACAAGTATGCCTTGTTACTTTTTAAGCACCATGTTCCCTACTCGTTGTACTGCGACTGGGCCTTCAAAGTGAACTACGATGGAAATCGCCTAAAAAAGGCGCTTCCTGCAAATTTAAGAAAGAACGTTCCACGCTTTTATCCAATTACAGATCCTGTAATGAAAGGCTTTCGAGACTGCATTAATGGCGTTTTGCACCATGCAAGGAATCGGCCATGGACGGACAATGTGGAGGACTTTCTGTAAGACCATACTGTTGTGCTGAACTGTATTGTACTCTATATGATTTGACCTGCTGTACTTAAATAAAGGAGATATTGTTGTGTGTTTTTTTACTTGTATTTATACAGAAATGTTTTAACTTGCTGTCCACACACATAGGACCTGCACAATTCCAGTACCTGAGGGCCGCAAACAGGCACGGTTTTCAAGGTTGTCCTGAAAACCTGCCCTGTTTGCTGCCCTCAAGGACTGTAGTGGTGCAGGTCTGACTGAGAGTTTTGCACACCATCCCACTGTACTGTATATGTTTCTTTAATAAAGGAGATGTTTCGTTTGTATACTGTATTTTATGAATAAAGTTTTTTTGTAATCACAGGTAAGACCATACTGGTGTGCTGAACTGTATTGTACTCTACATGATTTGACCTGTTGTACTTAAATAAAGGAGATGTTGTTGTGTGTTTTTTAACTTGTATTTATACAGAAATGTTTAACTTGCTGTATACACACACAGGACCTGCACAATTCCAGTCCCTGAGGGCCGCAAACAGGCACAATTTTCAAAAGTTACCCTGAAACCCCGCCCTGTTTGCCGCCCTCAAGAACTGTACTGGTGCAGACTGTTTTGCACACCATCCCACTGTAAAGTATATGTTTTGACTTGTCGTTCTTTAATAAAGGAGATGTTGCGTTTTGCTTATTTTATGAATAAAGAATTTGTTTTTAAAACATGTGACTGTAAACCATACTGACTGACATAAATATTTTCACAAATGTAGCAGTAAACCATACACCTGTTGATGTTTTGAATTGCTGTGCACTTAAAATGTTTCTACATTGTACAGTATTTGTAAATAAATGTTTTTGTACTTAATCCACCAATAAAAGAACATGTTGATTTGTTTGACATTGTTCCATTTGCTCCTTTGCTACTGTAACAAAATACAGTGTTTCTAGAATGTCGAGGCATACTGCACTGTATACTGTAGGCATGCTCAGTATGAGTATTAAAAAAAAATAGAAGACACAAACTGTTTTATACTGTATGTACTGGCACTGTATACTGTAGAAGACACATAATGTATGTGATACGTGTAGAATAAATGCATAGTTTTTATTTTTTCGGGTTTATTACACAGTATAATGTACTGTATATAAAAAAGTATTGTACAGTATACTGTACGGCCGGAAAACATCAGCATACTGTTTCAGGTACAGTATTCTATCCTAATCAATAACAACGGCCACTAAACTGTAGACTCCAGTACGTGGCTTTTAAAATCCGATTCAGCAATGTGCAGGCATTGTTACAAAGCGGTATTATCAATCGAAATCCCTCCATTAGCTGTTTTCTTTTCTGAGGAAAAACATAAAGAAAAGTTTTACTGTAATGGTCAGCCCCCTAAAGATGCTCCCAGCCAGTCCCACCATAATTTTCTCGGGGGCGTCTCCTGTTCACATGCGCATGCGCCTACCGTCGATGTAATGACACTCATACTGTATACGTTTCAAGAAGGTTCCAATGCGCATGCGACTAGCGTTCCACCAATTGTTCAGTATCTGCAGTACAGTACTGTAGAAGCCACTCAGCCAATAATATTGCTTACAGGAGAATCGCTTGACTTTTGAATCGCACTGATATTGATACTGTATTGTCAAAATAAAAAAAACACAGAAAATAATACGGCAACAATACTCACCATAGAATTTCCCATTCAGCTGGCGCCGGCGCCGGTCCACTGCCAGTCCAGTGTTCTTGATCATCCACGTTGGTAGTTTGCAGCGGGACTATTCCACCTGTTGTCAGCTGATGAGGCTGGAAATTGCTTAGGTACATGCAAGCTTGATCGAAACTGCACGCAAAATCCGGCTCAGGCTCAGGGTTGTCACTGACGGCGGGACCGTCATTGGAAGCCGGTGCTGGTGCATTGCTTGGCAGCGACTGTCGTTTCTTAGTTGGTTTTAACACTACCCTTCGCCTTTTGCCGTCATCATGATCATAGATACAGGAAAAAGCCGGTGATACATACCTATACCCTCCAACAAATTGTGGCTCAATACGATAAAAACAGGGATCGCTACATAACCTTTCCTTATTGCACGCTTCCACGTATGAGGAGTTGGCGAAAATTTGTAAAAGTCATAGTTTTCGACAAAATACTGATAAATTTGAACAACTGTTGCCATCTTATCCTCTGTTGCATTAATCGCGGCCCATTTCAAATACGTGTAACTTCTGTCGGGTTTTTGGAAAGCGGGCTGCACTTGAACACTCATGGCGGGCGGGTCTCTGGAGAATACTGTAACCGAAACTGGTCTTTGTCTTTCTTTAATATGAAAAGCCTAAATTGATACATTTTTGCAACCTCTTCCTTCAGTCTCAAGGCCAAGTTACAATAGCACATTGTGGTATCTTTTTTAAACAAAACACCTGCAAGTCGACACATTACTGAAGCGCATGCGCATTACAATTCATGAATATCTGCCATCTGGCGGACACGCAAAGAATTGCAACCTATTAAATCCGAACCATTCTCAATAAACGCATCAACCGCGCGTCAGCCGAGCATGACCCGTGGCTGGGAATGCAAAATGAACGCGGCATGCGCCAGGTGAAGAGCGTCGCATTCCAGGAAAAAGCCAGGGAAAAAATGTCTATTTGTTAGAATAACAGCTGCCGCAGCAGTAACATGGCATACTTCTGGGGTAAACCAGCACTCATCACCCTATACTTCTCCCTGAGTGCCGGTTGCAGCTCGCGCAAGATGATGTCGGGCACTGTATCGATGCAAACGTATGTAGGTTGGGTTCTGGAAGTGGGTGTTCTTCTGTGAGCGGGTGTGCTTGTGGCAGCGGGCGAGGGTAGGTTGTCTGGGAGGAAGCTTTCCTATTGTCTTACCGCCGTGTTGTCTCCTGGCGTGATCTTGACGGGGTTGTCATGTTATCCTCCTCAACGGCATACATGTACACAAATTCTTCTGGTGGAGGGGGTGTGCTTGGTGTTGGAAGGCGGTCGAAGGTCCCATTCATCACATCCATGCCACCCTCCTGCTCCGGCGTTGGCGATAAAGGGGCATGGACACCGAGCAAATTATATATCCCCGCTATGTCAGTCTCTATCTTCCCCATCCGTCGATCCATCTTCTCCATCCGTTGATCCATCTTCTGCATCCGTTGATCCATATTTAGCATGGTCTCCAAAAGCAGATCTATCTTTACCAGCACAGTAGAGTTCCCGGGGATATCAACACTTAACCCATTCAGCATGCAGTCTAACGAGCTGGTTCTTGTGCATGGCGTGCTGTGGACATCTGGGTGGATGGTTGCTACGGAGGATGAGATGGGGGTTCCATGGAGAGAAGCGGTAGCGTCGTCGAAGAAGGATGGAGAAAGTGACCTGTGGATTTCCGGGAGAGAAGCGGCAGCATCGTCGAAGAGGGATGGAGAAAGTGACCTGTGGATTTCCGGGCGAGAAGCGGCAGAGTCGTCTAAGCGTAATGGAGAAAGTGAACCGTGGATTTCAGGGGCACCAGCGGCAGCATTGTTGTGCCATCAACCACCGTGTGCTATCATGCACATGGAAAAAACAGACAACGCACGAGGACACCAACGGTAACTAACGCGTAAGTATATTTATATAACTATGTAATACAGTATATCTATTATTGTTTATATTGCTCCATATTAAGAACTATATACACTGGCGACACACTTTATTCGAGCTTGGCTAGTCCCACGAATTCGGGTATACCCGGGTGTATTGAGGTTTGTGACTGTTTTCTGCCCGAGTGCATTGAGTTATTTTCCAAGCAGGGATTGAAGCATTTTATTCCCGCTGGCTGCAATACTGCACAGTATATATATATAAACTGCATTACAATTCATGAATTTATGCCATCTGGTAGACACGCGAAGCATTGCAGCCTATTAAATCCTAATCATTATCATTTAACAGATCAGCCGCCCATCAGCCAGGCATGAACCCAGGCTGGGAAGGCAAATGCAACGGGGCTTGTCAGAGGTTAGGAGTGGCGCATTCCAGGTATCTGCCAGGTACATACCGGGTATTTGCTCGAATAAAGTGTGTCGGTGCAGTATTGTGTAGATCTTTCTAATTTTATAGTTATTTCGGTATGTTTATATAACTACAGTATATCTATTGTTTATATTGCTGCATATTAATAGAACTCTATATTGTGTAGATCTCTCTCATTTTATAGTTATTTCGGTATATTTATATAACTACAGTATGTCTATTAGAAAAAATGCACAAATGCGCACCAGGGGTTAAGTACATGTAATTTATTGATAAAAATACACAAAAATAAACTGAGAGGATCCAACCCCACCTCAGCTCAAATGTTACACCGCTCAGATTCAGTGACCATACATATGACCTCTGAGATGTCTAAACCCTAAGCAGTATAGCACAAACAATACACTAAAAAACAGATATAATCAATCAATGTAAAAATAAATATATAAACAACAATCCAAAGTGGTAGCAGGTAATACCGCCAGGAGGACTATCAAAAAACTGACAGGGGGAGACGAACACTCACGCTGAGGTAGAAATGCGAGTCCACGGTGACCGTAAGAGGATCCGGATCACGGCACCGCAGAGATGGAAAACGCCACTTGTGCCTCTCGCAGGCTCCGTCTCAGCCTGTCAGCAAACACGCGCAGGATGACCTGTCGTGACCTCTACGTGTTTCGCCCCACGTGCTTCGTCAGGAGGTCACGCACAGCGTCATCCGCGCGTATTTGTAGGCGGCAGATAATCAAATGGGATGGCCCAAAACAGACACCCTTTACATGCCGTATATTTGTTGCAGTGATGTAACCTCTTTTTCTATGCCATAAATCACGCATAACACAGACACCCTTTACATGCCGTATATTTGTTGCAGTGATGTAACCTCTTTTTCTATGCCATAAATCACGCATGCATAAGCCACATGCTATGATTAGTATTCAATCAAAGCAAGTAAAACAATACTTTGTATATACATGGCCACATGACATAGAACCATCACATATAATACAAATAATATATAAGAAAAGTACACAATATTAATAAAAATACCAATTATAAAAAGGACTTATGTGATAACATCATAAAGATGTACAGCAGGTAATCAGAGCAAATACCCTTTGCCAAATTGATGTAAACTTATATTCTAAGCTGCTGCCATATATCACAGCCTTACACTTCATACAATGATCATTCATTAGTCAAAGCTACATAACATAGAATCATCACATATATATAAAGAAAAACACAATATTAATACAAATACCATAAAACTCCAGTAATAAAAAGACTCCTATGATGTCATATTGGGATTACTCAAAACATTTATCACCTTAAAAATGGAGTTAATTCAATAAATTCATTGAAACCAATAGAATATCTAGTTTGCATTTCATAAATCCAGTACTGTCTAATATTTAATGGTACATTTTCAAGTCCCTTAAATGTAATACAGCCAGGATCATTATTGTGCACATCTTTAAAGTGTTTTAATAGCGGAGTAAGTGGCATACCTTTAGCCAATATTTTTGGTATGTTTTTAACGTTTTTCAAATGTTCTAACATACGCATCTTTAGTGGTCTTTTGGTCTTACCAATGTACTGTAAATTACAGCTACACTGCAAGACATAGACCACATGCTTTGTCCGACAATTGATGAAACTTTTAGTTTTGTAGACAGACTTGGTAACACATGACGTGACTGTTTTTCCTTTACAAATATGTTTGCATGCCTTGCACTTTCCGCATTTATATGTGCCCATAATACCCAAGCGTTCTTTCATATCACCAGATACAACAGTTTTTCTGATGACTTGGCTTGGGGCCAGCATATTCTTAAGATTTGGTGCACGCTTAAACACAATACCTGGCTGAGACTTTAGTTGAGGGCCTAAAATGGGATCCATTTTGAGTATGCCCCTATGTTTCTTCAGTATTTTTCTAACGCTGTGATGCATATCACTGAATTGAGTTATGAAGGCAGGGAACTGGTTGTTTTTGCTCTTATCAGTCTTTTTATGATGATATTTCATCAAAGACTTTCTTGGTATGTTCTACAATTTCTGTATTGAGGAATCTATCAAGTCCTCATCATATTTCTTATCAAGAAATCTTTTTTTGAGGAACAAAGATTGTTCTCCAAATTCCTCAGCCTTGGAGTCATTTCTCTTCAATCTCAGAAATTTGTTAAATGGAATATTTTGGACCCATTTCTTACCTTGATTTGGAGATTTATATTAAAGCCAATACTATTCATACTAAAACACATTTCAAAGTCACCAATGTTAATTCTTATCTGGACCCATTCAGTTGCCATGATAAGAAATGGGTCCAAAATATTCAATTTAACCAATTTCTGAGATTGAAGAAAAATGATTCCAAGGCTGAGGAATTTGGAGAACAATCTTTGTTCCTCAAAAAAAGATTTCTTGATAAGAAATATGATGAGGACTTGATAGATTCCTCAATACAGAAATTGGAGAACATACCAAGATAGTCTTTGATGAAATATCATCATAAAAAGACTGATAAGAGCAAAAACAACCAATTCCCTGCCTTAATAACTCAATTCAGTGATATGCATCACAGCGTTAGAAAAATACTGAAGAAACATTGGGGCATACTCAAAATGGATCCCATTTTGGGCCCTCAACTAAAGTCTCAGCCAGGTATTGTGTTTAAGCGTGCACCAAATCTTAAGAATATGCTGGCCCCAAGCCAAGTCATCAGAAAAACTGTTGTATCTGGTGATATGAAAGAACACTTGGGTATTATGGGCACATATAAATGCGGAAAGTGCAAGGCGTGCAAACATATTTGTAAAGGAAAAACAGTCACGTCATGTGTTACCAAGTCTGTCTACTGTACAACACTAAAAGTTTCATCAATTGTCGGACAAAGCATGTGGTCTATGTCTTGCAGTATAGCTGTAATTTACAGTACATTGGTAAGACCAAAAGACCACTAAAGATGCGTATGTTAGAACATTTGAGAAACGTTAAAAACATACCAAAAATATTGGCTAAAGGTATGCCACTTACTCCGCTATTAAAACACTTTAAAGATGTGCACAATAATGATCCTGGCTGTATTACATTTAAGGGACTTGAAAATGTACCATTAAATATTAGACAGGGAAATAGAGAAAATCATTTATTAAAACGTGAACAGTACTGGATTTATGAAATGCAAACTAGATATCCTATTGGTTTCAATGAACTTATTGAATTAACTCCATTTTTAAGGTGATAAATGTTTTGAGTAATCCCAATATGACATCATAGGAGTCTTTTTATTACTGGAATTTTATGGTATTTGTATTAATATTGTGTTTATCTTTATATATATATATGTGATAATTCTATGTTATGTAGCTTTGACTAATGAATGATCATTGTATGAAGTGTAAGGCTGTGATATATGGCAGCAGCTTAGAATATAAGTTTACATCAATTTGGCAAAGTGTATTTGCTCTGATTACCTGCTGTATATCTTTATGATGTTATCACATAAGTCCTTTTATAATTGGTATTTTTATTAATATTGTGTACTTTTCTTATATATATTATTTGTATTATATGTGATGGTTCTATGTCATGTGGCCATGTATATACAAAGTATTGTTTTACTTGCTTTGATTGAATACTAATCATAGCATGTGGCTTATGCATGCCGTGATTTATGGCATAGAAAAAGAGGTTACATCACTGCAACAAATATACAGCATGTAAAGGGTGTCTGTTTCGGGCCATCCCATTTGATTATCTGCCGCCTACAAATACGCGCGGATGACGCTGTGCGTGACCTCCTGACGAAGCACGTGGTGCGAAACGCGTAGAGGTCACGACAGGTCATCCTGCGCGTGTTTGCTGACAGGCTGAGACGGAGCCTGCGAGAGGCACAAGTGGCGTTTTCCATCTCTGCGGTGCCGTGATCCGGATCCTCTTACGGTCACCGTGGACTCGCATTTCTGCCTCAGCGTGAGTGTTCGTCTCCCCCTGTCAGTTTTTTGATAGTCCTCCTGGCGGTATTACCTGCTACCACTTTGGATTGTTGTTTTTATATTTATTTTTACATTGATTGATTATATCTGTTTTTAAGTGTATTGTTTGTGCTATACTGCTTAGGGTTTAGACATCTCAGAGGTCATATGTATGGTCACTGAATCTGAGCGGTGTAACATTTGAGCTGAGGTGGGGTTGGATCCTCTCAGTTTATTTTTGTGTATTTTTATCAATAAATTACATGTACTTAACCCCTGGTGCGCATTTGTACATTTTTTTCTTTTTGTTTTTCAGGGTGTCCTCCCCCCTTTTTAGGGGGGATCACCTTGAGGTATGAGCTTTTGGGGAGACGCTCCATGCACGTGCAGCAAAGGGATTTTCCATTATTCATCACCTGCAGCACGAGCGCTGAACATCCTTATCTTTCTACAGTATATCTATTGTTTATATTGCTGCATATTAATAGAACTATATATTGTGTAGATCTATCTAATTTTTTTAGTTATTTCGGTATATTTATATAACTACAGTATATCTATTGTTTATATTGCTGCATATTAATAGAACTTTATATTGTGTAGATCTATCTCATTTTATACTATTTTTACTGCAAATTATATGCTGTGCTTGTGGCCTACTGCACTGTAACTTATCGTATTGTTGTTTTTCTGTACATTGTAGGGAGACAACTCTTCTGGTCGACAAAATAAATGAAGAGAATGATGAGAAGAGTGCATTAAGGGTCAAATAAACTCTGCAGCAAAATCACAATCTCAGTGTATTCGAGACCAGCATAAAGAAGATGAGACGCAGAATTGGATGGATATATGGACGTTTGAGTTTAGTACTGGACAGTACAGGAGGTAAAAGTGTTGTTTTAGAAACTGTACTGTACCTCTAAAATTATTTATTCCTTGTCATTACAGAGCGTATCGTATGATAAGGGACGTTAACAAAATCAAGAGAGTGGTCCAGGCCCAGGCATGGATCGACAGTGGAGAAACTTTCCAGGATTGCATCTTCACTGACGAGTCTACTGTTTCGCTGGAGAGATTTGCCACCTTTGCATTCCACAAAAAAGGTTGCATATCTATGAATCCGCGTCCAAAACACCCAGTGAAGATGCATGTGTGGGGTGCCATCTCTAGGCGTGGACCAGGATGCATCGTCATCTTTGAAGGTACAGTAAAATGTATGTCACACGCTTTTGCCTTACGCACTGTACTGTACTAGCATGCAGTTTTTTGAGCACTTTTCTTTTCTTGTTATAGGAATCATGAATAAATCTTTCTTTCAGGAGCAAATTGTGCCTGAGATTGTGGAATACATCACACGTGAGTTCCCGGATTGTCACAGTTTCTACCAGGATAATAATCTGAAGCACACCGCATCAACAGCGCATATCCTTGAGCGCGGTATCAACTGGGTGAAGACGCCAGCGGAGTAAGTGCGGTAACTGTGTCTCATTTTGTCCCACTGTTTTTACTGTGTACTGTATCTCTTTAACTAATTGTCCTTTTTTCCCCCCTCCAATGACAGATCGCCAGACTTCAATCCTATCGAAATGGTCTGGCATCAGCTGCAGGACCATATCCGAAAAGTCGTGAGTTGGCGCAAGACATAATGAGTTTTTGGAACGATGTACTCACCGTGGAACGATGCAATAAATATATTGATCATATTGCGACTGTGTTGCCCATTGTGATCGCGCGTAATGGGCAAGCATCAGGAAGTTAGTATGGTATAGTACTGTACTGTAGTATTGTAAGTACAGTATGATACAGGTAAGTATGGCACAGATTTTTTCTTTCCTAGTAGTCAGAGTATACAGTAGTTCCAGTATAGACTAGTTTGACAGTACTAACTGCATACTGTAGTCCAATGTGTAGTAGCTATACAGTACACAATGCCATAATACACTATGCTCCTAACTGCACTCATTTTTTGTTTTCTTGTCTTTTCAGAAAAAAGGATGGACTTGAGGAGAGGGGGGTATCGTGTAAAGTTTGTGAACTGTTTGTAGAGTTAAGTGTGCAGTATCTAAACTGCAGTCATGATGGACACAAAACCTCTCCTCTCTCAATGAACTACTGTACTGTACACAGAATAAGGAAGAAGATAAAGACGGAAAAAAATATATTATATATAGATATAGTATTATATATTATATATTATTAATTAATATTATTATCAATGTGCATTATTCATGATTATCCACCGGCCCTCAATTTTCATCTGACAGAAGAACTGAATAAAGACTGCATGTTGTATTATTCATGATTATTTTTATATTTGTTTTTTTTGTTCCTGATAATATAAAATAAATATTTCTTTACATTCATGATAATCATAATCATTGACAACCCCCCCCCCCCCACACACCTACACCAAAGAAAAAGAAAGAATGACAAAAAGGGGTAATTTACTGCATCAACAACATGAATCAGATAAAAGTTTTTTTTAACTCTCAATTTCACAGTGCTGTGCAAATCAGATTTACATATCAAATTCGAGAAGGGATTTTCAAAAGCGTTACCGTAAACAAAGCCTCAAATGGTTGGAGGGGTGGATGGGTGAGTCATGCGCAGTAATCATCAGCTAGCTCCCTTCCCAAAGAGGATTACAGAGAGGTGACTCTAAGACAACAAAAGGAAAATTAGGCATGCAGGCGCAGGGAGGTGATGCTCGGCTAGGGACGGATTAAAAACACAATGACAAGCTTTAGAAATGGAATGGCTCTGTAAAGGTGTGGATAAGAGGCAAATCCTTGAGCGAGCCTTGTGTGTGTGTGCGTGGGGGAGGGGGGTACAGGGTACAGCTGCATGAAGGATTAGCTGTACAGCAGTTTAAAGAAATGGCATATTTTCAAAAGGCAGGTCATCATAATAATTTGATCCCTACACCCCCAAATACATAAAAAGCACACAAATCAACCATGTGCAGTGAAACGCACAGTGTCGCAGTCAAAAGCTACAGCACAGATTGAATATCGTACAGTAATATCAAGATGGTTTAGGCAGGCTTGTGGAGAAAATAAAAATAAAATAATGAGGAGAAAAAAAAATATATTTTTTTTTTGGTCACTCACTTTTGAACTTCGCAAGCAAGCAGTGGTGAACTTACAGACGCATGTGCAGTAATCATCAGCTATCAAGCTAGAATGTGATTGAAACCAGAAAGACACATATTCAAAGGAATGGTGTGGGAGAGGTGTACTGCACTGTGGATAAGATAAGAAGTTGAAATACTGCAGTGCAGTAAATTAGCCTGTGTGTGCGGGGGCAGTGTGGGGAGAGCACTGTATATGCCGAAATGTGATACTGTTACAGGACACGCCTATGCGTTTCAACAATTTTCAAATAAGACATATAGCACTCCAAATGCATGTATAAATATGCAAATTTACAATTACTGTGCGCGCACACGCAGACTGTGTACTGACATAGGTTGAACTGCTAAAGTATTAGACTTCGAAGACAACAGCTCGCGAACACCCCCCTGAGTTTTTAGACTGTATTGCAGTATTGCAGACTGCGATAATAAAATGCTAATATTACGAGCGCTAAAATACCGCAATACACGGTGGCCGCCACTGTACATGCTCCGGTCCCATTGAGTACGTTAATGCGGGGTATGTCTGTATTGTAAGTGCAGACTTTATATTTTAAACATAAAGCATTTTTGTACCTAGCTGATCTGTGCTATGGAGTTTCTCTCTCTTTTTCATAGGGGTTTTATCCTGTTGAACACTGTGAACCCGACTGAGTTCTACCACACCTGTCTTTGGTGATAGCCACTGACTACCTGCTACTTCATACCACACCTGTCGGGGAGAGATGTTAATCCCCCTACACACTGCTTGATTATATCTTACGTTTTGTAAGTAGGCCTTCTAAAAGAGCCACGACTTCATCATCACATTTACTGAATATAAGAACCTCTAAACTTAGAGTATCTCTGTGTTTTTTGTTTCCCCTTTATGCTCCTCCTGGAATCTGTGAACCAATTTATACATCTTGGGGACAAGTGAAGACGAACCCCACCAGAGGGTTTTCAGCAGGGGGTTCAAATGTATTACTTTCTTGTATTGCACATTTTACTTTTTTGCACTGCACTATTTTATTTATATTCACTTATATGTATGCATAATTGTGACAAACACTGATTATTAATCTATACTTTTTTACTATTAAGTAAGAATCACAAACTAAGTTTTTTGCACCTTTTTTTCACTTTGTTACAATATTTACATCTGTAACTACTGCTGTATTTTCTGTTTTTTTCATGTCTGAAATTACCACCTGAGTCTACGCACCGGAGGACATCTCTTTTTTTCTGCAACCTGTTTCTGGAATGACATGGAACTCTTTCTTTGGACTCTGGTAGCTGGACTTAAGTATATCCTCACATACAGGACACCAATTACAATAGGAACTGTTGATGTATTTCACTTTGTAAAGTTTTACAATTAAGTCACTTTCACGTTTTGTATATAACAACCCTTAATTAGGATTAGTGGCTAGCGCTGCTTTCTTTCCCTTTTAGTGCATAGAGTATTCAATTTACTCCTCTACCAAATGCCAAGGATACTGTCAGTGACCAATTTATCTTAATAAAACACTCTGCAGAGGCGTACAGCATTTTAAGAAAGCCCACAACGCGTGGGCCAAAACTGTATACATGCAGAGTGGCTATGAGGTATCAGTAATCCACCTTGTCAAATGCCTTCTCTTGATCAAGAGTGAGAAAGGCAAGAGACAGTACACTCTTGCTTGAGCAAATCCCAGACCACAAATATATTATCAAAGCAGTGAGACTGGTTTGCCATCTCCATGCAAGGCTGTTACAGGCGATCGTACACTAAATAAATACATTTTAATAATAGTGTACATGAGCAGGGGGTCTCAGGACCTGAACCGCATTGGTTTCAGGTCCGAGGACCCCCTACTTCAGGAGATATAGGCCCCGTTATGGGGTGCCGGTATCCCCTGCACTTTAAAGCTCCCGCGTCATGTGACCGGGACATTTAAATTCTGCAGGGTATACCGGCACCCCATAAAGCGGCCTGTATCTCCTGAAGTAGGGCGTCCCGAGGCTGAAACCAATGCGGTTCAGCTCAGGAGACCCCTGCACATCTACACTAGTATTAAAACACACATAACAATAACCAATAATTCATTACCGTAGTGGCTATCCGCTATGGTAATGAAGCTGCATTAATGTACATTTTAATAATAGTGTGTAGGAGCAGGGGGTCCCCTGAGCTGAACTGCATTGATTTCTGCCTCAGAGGCCCCCTGCTTCCCGAGTTACAGACCCCGGTATGGGGCATTGGGTGCCAGTGCCGCCGCCATCTTTATAGTGTCCAAGACGCAGCGTGGGCTCTATAAAGATGGTGTCCACACTGGCACCGATGCCCCAAACCGGGGCCTCTAACTCGGGAAGCAGGGGGTCTCTGAGGCAGAAATAAATGCGGTTCAGTTCAGGGGACCCCCTGCTCCCGCACACTATTATTAAAATTAACATTAATGCAGCTTCATTACCTTAGCGGATAGCCGCTAAGGCAATGAAGGGGTTAAGGCACATTAGCATGTTTATTGGGGACAATTGCCCCCCAATAAACAACACATATCCCCCCCGCCCCCTAACACATACAGTATTGTAATGGGCAAAATTACTATTATCCACATATGGATAATAATGCATTTGCCCATTTTAAATACATATAATTTATAATAAATACAGTCAAAATATATGACACTTACCTTTTACAGGCACCCACGATGAAGGCCGTCTTCATCCTCATCTTCATCCTGCCCATGCAACTTTGATGCTGCAAGACATACACAAGAATCAAAACATCCAATGTAATGTCCCCTAACCCCTTAATTACCATAGCGGTTTTTAACTGCTACAGTCATTAAGGGGTTAACCCACCCTCACCAACCACTTGGGAGGCCTACATACCCTCCCCCTCTAACCCCCCACCCCGTGAGGTCTAACAACCCTCACCCACTACCCAGCCGGGGGACCTACCCACATACCCTTAGGGCCAATACCCCCTCCCACCACCCCCAGTACCCACAATAAAAACAATACACTGCCCTACAATAAACATCATTCTATTTATTAAATACATAACCCACCCCCTGTGCCCCCCCATAAATACATGATTAATCCTTTTACATACAGGGTTCATACCCCAGGCCCACACGAGTCCCCAGTGGGCCCGATGGGTCACCTCACAGACCTACAGGTTACCAGTAACTTGTTTCATACAGGTTCTGGAGGCCTGTTGGTGGACCCACCAGGCGCCATGGTCCACCAGGTGGTCTCCGCGGGTCACCGTGCGACACAATTGGGTCCCACGGTAGGCCCGCAGATGTCTGGGAGCCCCGGGTCAGACCCACAGGTGTCTGAGGGGCCTCGGGTCATTCCCACGGGGGTCTGGGGACCCACGGGTGCTTACTACAGGTCCGCGGTGCCCCCACATATGTGGGGCCACCGGTTCTTCCCCACACACTACAGGTCCGCGGTGCCCCAACGGATGTGGGGACACCGGTTCTTCCCCGCTCACTACGGGTCTGCGGTGCCCCCACAGAGGTTATTTACCACAGGTATCACCCATGGACCACGCAGCCTGGTACCCGTGAGATACCCGAGAATACCTCAGGTATTCTCCAGAGGTCTCACGCAGACCAAAGGAACAAACCCTGAATGTAAAATAAATAAACCAGACCTATACATTAAATACATACATCCACCCCCCACCAACACATACAGTAAAATAATGTGCAAAATAACTATTATCCAAATATGGATAATATATTATTTGTCCATTATGAAACACATAAAACATGCATAAATCAAAACATGAATTCTTCATCTTAAAATCACCACATTGCATGTTAAAATGAATCCTGCAGCAATTGTAAATATAAACCAACAAACCACCAGCTACACAAATGTATATGAAATGTCACACAATTGCATTGAGTGTGTACATGATGCAATTAATGTGTGCATCATGTAACACTATGCAAAATATATGTAACAATAAAATACACTATGAACAATGTCCCCTAACCACCAATGCCATCCTGAAAATCAAATAGAAACTAAGCAACATCAATACAATTTGCATCAATCAATTAATCCATTTCCTCAAACAATTACAATACAATACAAATCAATTATACAATTCCCTATTCAATTCCTAAAGCTAAACCATTGCCAAAATAATTCTAATTTAAAGTAACCACCATCATTCTAATCTAACTACCAGAAATAAGCCATTACAAAAATCCTGTCACTAAATACAAATTACATTATTCACAACAATGACAAAATAAAGCTGATAAATACATTAGCCATACATGAAAAGAACATAAACATTAGCAAAACAATCAATTATTATCCCTATATGTCTATCCATATAGATAGATATACATAAAATACAGGGGCAATAATAGAGCATAAAATACAATGCATTTACATACAAAAATCACATAGAATACACCCATTCAGTGTCCGTGAATGTATGTATATACATAGATACATTCACGGGCATTAAATGGGACTGAAAAAATAAAAGACATGAATCAAAAATCCAAAAAACCTGTAAAAGTAAAAATAATAAACTTTTTTTTTGTTTACTCACCATTAGATGCCCACTCACCGAAATCCAGGCGACCCGGAAGCACTGGAACCAATCCACAGGTAACCATAAAAAAATAAACCCTTACAATCCACGTCTGTGTCTTTTTTCTTCTATTTGTAATCCTTTCCGTCTGTCTTGGGGTCTTCTTTTATTCTTTGGGGTTTTATTACATTTTAGCATTACAGCATTTTAGCCAGGGGTCTCCTGAGCTGAATCGCATTGATTTCAGGTCTGGGGACCCCCTACTTACCGAGTTACAGGCCCGTTATGGGGTGCCAGTATCCCAGCCATGTTTAAATTCTCCCCCCTGATCGCCTGTTAGAGGGGCGCAGGTAGAGTGACTGATTCAGTCTATCTCACTGCGCGTCTCTTAGGCAGGTATACCCCAGTAGGATTCACACAGCAGGGACTCCACTGTGTTAATTCGATTGGCCATTAAGGCCTGCGTCTGTCCACCTCTCGAGATTTTGCGGTTGGGATGGAGTTCCCACGCTCTGATTGGCTACCGTACCAAAAAAGAAAAGAAGACCCCAAGCCTGACGGGAAGGATTACAAATAGAAGAAAAAAGACACAGACGTGGATTGTAAGGGTTTATTTTTTTATGGTTACCTGTGTGGATTGGTTCCTGTGCTTCCGGGTCGCTTTGATTTCGGTGAGTGGGCATCTAATGGTGAGTAAACAAAAGAAAAGTTTATTATTTTTACTTTAACAAGTTTTTTTGATTTTTGATTCATGTCTTTTATTTTTTCAGTCCCATTTAATGCCCGTGAATGTATCTATGTATATACATACATTCACGGACACTGAATGGGTGTATTCTATGTGATCTTTGTATGTAAATGCATTGTATTTTATGCTCTATTATTGCCCCTGTATTTTATGTATATATATCTATAGGGATAGACATACAGGGATAATAATTGATTGTTTTGCTAATGTTTATGTTCTTTTCATGTATGGCTAATGTATTTTCAGCTTTATTTTGTCATTGTTGTGAATAATGTAATTTGTATTTAGTTACAGGTTTTTTGTAATGGCTTATTTCTGGTTGTTAGATTCGAATGATGGTGGTTACTTTAAATTAGAATTATTTTGGCAATGGTTTGGCTTTAAGAATTGAATAGGGAATTGTATATTTGATTTGTATTGTATTTTAATTGTTTGAGGAAATGGATTAATTGATTGATGCTAATTGTATTGATGTTGCTTAGTTTCTATTTGATTTTCAGGATGGCATTGGTGGTTAGGGGACATTGTTCATAGTGTATTTTATTGTTACATATATTTTGCATAGTGTTACATGATGCACACATTAATTGCATCATTTACACACTCAATGAAATTGTGTGACATTTCATATACATTTGTGTAGCTGCTTTTTTGTTGGTTTATATTTACTATTGCTGCAGGATTTATTTTAACATGCAATGTGGTGATTTTAAGATGAAGAATTCATGTTTTGATTTATGCATGTTTTATGTGTTTCATAATGGGAAAATAATATATTATCCATATCTGGATAATAGTTATTTTGCACATTATGTTACTGTATGTGTTGGGGGGGGTGGATGTATGTATTTAATGTATAGGTCAGGTTTATTTATTTTACATTCAGGGTTTGTTCTTTTGGTCTGTGTGACACCTATGGAGACCACCTGAGGTATCCTCGGGTATCTCACGGCTACCAGACTGCATGGTCCACGGGTGACACCTACGGGAAGTACCGGTGGCCCCACATCTCTGGGGGCACCGTTGACCCATAGTATGTGGGGAAGAACCGGTGGCCCCAAATCTGTGGGGGCACTGCGGACCCATAGTGAGCACCCGTGGGTCCCCAGACCACCGTGGGAACCACCTGAGGCCC
Organism: Ascaphus truei; assembly: GCA_036426205.1. Taxonomy (NCBI): domain Eukaryota; kingdom Metazoa; phylum Chordata; class Amphibia; order Anura; family Ascaphidae; genus Ascaphus; species Ascaphus truei. The sequence continues at coordinate 253,706 of WSYH01000147.1, read as the reverse complement.
CTCAGACACCTGTGGGTCTGACCCGGGGCTCCCAGACATCCACGAGCCTACCGTGGGGACCCAATTGTGGCCCGCGGTGACCCGCGAAGACCACCTGGTGAGCCATGGCGCCTGGCGGGACCCACCAACAGGCCTCCAGAACCTGTATGAAATAAGTTGATAGTAACCTGTAGGTCTGTGAGGTGACCCATATGTAAAAGAATAAATCATGTATTTATGGGGGGCACAGGGGGTGGGTTATGTATTTAATAAATAGAATGATGTTTATTGTGGGGCTGTGTATTGTTTTTATTGTCGGTACTGGGGGTGGGGGGAGGGGGTATTGGCCCCAAGGGTATGTGGGTAGGCCCCCCGGCTGGGCAGTGGGTGAGGGTGGTTAGGCCTCACAGGGTGGGGGGTTAGTGGGGGAGGGTATGTAGGCTTCCTGAGTGGTGGGTGAGGGTGGGTTAACCTCTTAATGACTGTAGCGGTTAATAACCGCTATGGTGATTAAGGGGTTAGGGGACATTACATTGGCTGTTGTGATTGTTGTGCTTGTTTTGCAGCACCGGATGGGCATGGGCAGGATGAAGATTAGTATGAAGAGGCCTTCATCGTGGGTGCCTGTAAAAGGTAAGTGTAATATGTTTTACTTTATTTATTGTAGTTTATATGTATTTAAAATGGGCAAATGCATTATTATCCATATGTGGATAATAGTAATTTTGCCCATTACTGTATAGTATGTGTTAGGGGGGTGTATTTATTTATAAATAGTGTTTATTATTTTTGGAGGTGCAACATTGGTATCGGAGACCCGCGGGTACCCTGGGACTCCCGCGGGGACCCCGGGACGGCTGCGGGGTCAGCCGGTGACACCCGCACAACCCCCAGGCTCCCTCGGGGACTCCCATGGGGTCAGCTGGGGACACCCACCGTCCTGTTGTATGGGTGTTACGCATGCAAAAAGGTAAAGCAATAATTTTTTCTAAGTCCAGATTTCTTTGTGTCTACTGTGACCTAACGTGTTCTGATCAACGCAACTTTCGCTTTTGCTAAGGTTGCGTTGCATAGTGCATCCCGCTTAAGGGCAGAATTTAACGCAAACAGGGTTACGAACGAGCAAAGTTGGACTTAGAAAAAAATCCAGAAAAAGGTCATTTTTAGAGCGCAAAGTTCCTGTTTGCGTTGCTTAGTGCATCGGGTTGAGCTCAAAATCACGTTCTAAGAGCACTTATCGGAGCTTAGTGCATGACTCCCCAAGTGTTTTACAGATGAAGATGGATGAAGACCATCTAGAATCGGAAGGTCAAGATATCTAAAGGTAAGAAAAACCATTGCAAGTATATTATTTAAATTGTTCAGTTTTTTTCATTGTATTTTTACATTTTTCTTTTTTTCATTGCCCATTGATTGCCAATGTATTTATCTATGCCCCTCTAGGGTATAGATGAATAGAGTGAAAAGCAATGCATTTTTTTTGCAAATGCTTGATTTTATTTCTTTTAAATGTATTTTTGTTAATTGTTTTGTATAATTTATGTGTTTCTTTGTTGATTGTTTTTGTAATTCTTGTTTATTTTTTGTGTTTAGCTTTATAATAATGGTGTTTATTTGGCATTTGTTTTATTTATTTCTTGTGTGTTGCTTTTTAATTCTGGAGTTTCTTTGGCATTTGTTATTTATTTATGGTATTTTTTTGGAGTTTACTTTTTTATTGTTTCTTTTGGTGATTGTTTTGATTGAATTTAATTATTTTTCTAGTTGGTTTTTTTTTAGGCTGCCCATTGACTTTCATAATACTAAATCATGCGCATATTATATGGACATGATGCACTACTGTGCCAATCAACTGGTTTCTTGGCATTTGCATTGTGTTTTTTTTTTTTTCTACAGCATGTAATTTGTTTTATTTTGGACCTGTTTGTTCTAGATGTCATGCCATACCATGTTAATATGGGAATGCTTTAATACTGTGCCAATCAATGGATATTGGGGGTAGTGTCCCCGGGATGGAAGTTAGGCCTCCTGAGTGGGTAGTGGGGGAGGGTGGGTAAACCCCTTAATTACTATAGTGGTTACTAACCGCTAAGGTGATTAAGGGGTTAGGGGCCATTAGATTGTATTTTTTATTGTTCTTTTACTGTTGCTGATAATGAAGGACAAGACGGTGCAGAGGAAGAGGACAGCCTTCATCCTGGCAGGGGTAAGTGCAAGTTTTATTTACTTTATGCTGGCTAATGTTGTATTTTAAATGGCCAAATGCAATATTATCCTTATCTGGATAATAGTAATTTTGCTCATTATTGTAAAGTATGTGTGTAACGCTTGCGCTGCCCATGAGCAAGACAGGCCCTGGTACTGAGGTGGGGAAGAAGTAAACCACGCACCCACAGCAGTGGAAGCATGCCTGGCAGGCGGATTGTCAAACGTAGCCGGGTCTAGGTTGGAGAGAGTGGTTTAGTTGATAATTGCCAAGGTCCTGGAATGGAGAGTTGAGAATAGTCAAGTCCGTTAGCTATGGTCTGTGGTTGGAGAGGTCAGAATCATGGAAGTCCATATAGCCGTGGTCTGGGTTTGGAGAGGTTAGAATCGTAGAGGTCCGTATAGCTGTGGTCTGGTTGGAGATATCCGCAGAGTCGAGGGTAAGCCGGGGTCAGTATCCAGAGGGTTTCTAAAGTCAAACCGGGTCGGTACACGAAGAGTTAACTGCAAGAGAACGCAGGACAAGGAGCAAGGCACAACATACGAAGGAGCTCAAGGCAATTTATGCTCAGCGATGTGAAAAAGGAACTGCAGGTTATTTAACAGGAACAGGAACAAGTAGCAAATTAGGTGGAGCGGAGGTGCAGCCTCTGTGGAGGCAAGGATTGGCTGCAGGAGACAAGTGGGCTAAACGAGTACTTGCCACGCAGCTGGGGAGTGATGAACAACATCATGTGTGCACACCGCGTGTGAGAAAAGCGCGGCGCGTCCGAGGGGGCGGAGCAAAGCTCAGTGGCACACTAGAAGAGCTGCGCGTGCATGGGCACTCTGTAAGCAGAGCAGGGGTGCGTGCACACGCTGGTACCAGAGCGGAGGTCTGAGATATGACAGGTAAGGAGAGAACACGTTGCAAAGGACGTGTTCCCTGATTCCTTGAAATGTGTTAGGGGGGTTGTTGGGGGTTCAAGGTAGGTATTTTAATGTTGTTTGTGGGCAGAGGGATAGAGAATTAAGGGGGTAGTTGCCACAGGGTGGGTGATTAGGCCTCAGGTGGGTAGTTGGAGGGGTTAACCCTTTCATTACCATAGCTGTTACTACCGCTAAGGTAATTAAGGGGTTAACCCCCCCACAACCTTGCCTGTAGGCCTAGCCACCCACCTTGGGGCTATTATTCCCTTCACTCACCCCCTCTTCCCCCAATAAAACTGGTAGTCTGCCTTAACCCCTTCATTGCCTTAGCGGTTAGTCGCTAAGGTAATGAATCTGCTTACATTTTATTTTTATTCATAGTGTGCATGAGCAGGGGGTCTTCTGAGCTGAACCAAGTTGATTTCAGCCTCGGGGACCCCTACTTCAAGAGATAGAGGCACCAGTATTGGGTACCGGTATCCCCGCAATGTTAAAAGCCTCCGGTCACATGACACGGAGGATTTTAACATTGCGGGGATACTGGTACCCCATACCGAGGCCTGTATCTCTGGAAGCACGGGCTCCCCGAGGCTGAAATCAATGTTGTTCAGCTCAGGAGACCCCCAGCTCACGCACACTATGAATACAAATAAAATGTAAGCAGCTTCATTACAGTAGCGGCTACCCACTACTGTATTTTTTTTTGGGGGGGGGAGTTGATACTAATGTGCGGTAGTGGGGGTCTTAGCTGAACAAAGCTGATTTCAGCCTCAGGGACAACCTACATCCCGAGTTACAGACCCTGTTATGGGTTGCTGTATCCCTCTGCATTTTTAAATCCCCCGATCAGGGGGGAGAATTTAAACATGGCTGGGATACTGGCACCCCATAACGGGCCTGTAACTCGGTAAATAGGGGGTCCCCAGACCTGAAATCAATGCGGTTCAGCTCCAGAGACCCCTGGCTACAGTAATGTAATGCTAAAATGTAATAAAACCCCCACAATCGCCTGTTAGAGGGGCGCATGTAGAGTGACTGATTCAGTCTATCTCACTGCACGTCTCTTAGGCAGGTATACCCCAGTAGGATTCACACAGCATGGACTCCACTGTGTTAATCCAATTGGCCATTAAGGCCTGCGTCTGTCCACCTCTCAAGATTTTGCAGCATAGTGCATTTTTCATAATGAGATGTTGTCGAATCCTGGCTGCTGCATCTTTATTTAGGACATTAATGTATATATTGTTCATGTTATACAGATGCAGCGGCCGTTAATCAAACAAATCACAGCGCCATTTTCGTGTGCGCTTCTGTACTCCACACGATATTAACGCCGCCAATCGCCCCAGTCAGATGTGTTTATCATGGTTGCTTTGTTTGAATTTCATGGATTGAGTGCAATTAAATGCAATGAAATGAATGAATTATAATGTGTACAGTACTGTGCTACTGTGTCAATTTCAGGTGTTTAAAAGCCAAAACACTAAAATGCAATTTTCTGCACTCATGTCTTAAGGCAGTACGGTTGGAAGAAATTGCGCGCCATCACATGGGTATTCCGAATTTTTTCAGGGATTTTTTCCGAATGCCACGCACTTCACCGCACTTCACCACGTTCATGCCCCATTCATACCGCATTCATGTTTGATTCATGCCGGCGTCACCCACAGTTGATGTGTTTATTGATGTGTTTATTGATAATGGTTCGGATTTAATTGGTTGCAATTCTTCGCGTATCCGCCAGTTGGCAGATATTCATGAATTGTAATGCGCATGCGCTTTAGTAATGTGTCGACTTGCAGGTGTTTAAAAAAATACCACAGTGGTCTATTGTAAATTGACCTTGGTACTGAAGAAGTTACAATAATGTATCAATTTAGGCTTTTCATATTAAAAACTAAATGCGCAGTGTCTGGTGTTCTATTGTCCTGAGAGTTCCGAGATGAGTGCACCGCTGCAGTCCGTGTACCAAAAATCCAATATAACGTACGCTTATTTAATATGGGCCGCGATTAATGCATCAGATGATAAGATGGCAACAGTTGGTCAAATTTATCAGTATTTTATCGAAAAAATGTGACTTTTACAAATTTTCACCAGATGCTCATGTGTGGAAGCGTGCAATAAGGAAAAAGTTATGTGTCGTTCCGGGTTTTTTCGTATTGATCTCAGTGTTATTGAAGGGTATTTGTGTGTAGCACCAGATTTTTCCCGTACCTTTGATCACGAAGACTTCAAAAGGCGAAAGGTCATGTTAAAACCAACTAAGAAACGTCAGTCGCAGGCAAGCAATGCGCCAGCACTGGCTTCCAATAACAGTCCAACCATCAGTGAGAAACTGGTGACCGGCAACCCTTGCTGTTTGTCCCCGCCCGGATACCTGCAACCTGAGCCGGATTTCGCGTACAGATTACAGCAAGCTTGCATGTACCAAAGCGATTTCCAGCCTCATCCACTGGCACCTGTCAACTACGTGTATAATCAAGAATACGGTACTGGCAGTGGCTCGGCGCCAGCTGATTGGCAAAGTCTATGGTGAGTAATGTTGCCGTATTTTATTCTGTTTTTGAAATATCAATTCAATGCACAGTCAAGCGATTCTCCTGTAAGTAATATCTCCTGTAAGCAATATCATTGGCTGAGCAGCTTCTACAGTAGATACTGAACAATTGGTGGAATGCTAGGCGCATGCACATTGGAACCTTCTTGAAATGCATATGCGTGTCATCACATCGACAGTAGGTGCATGCGCTTGTGAAGAGGAGACGCCCACCGAGAAAATTATTGGTGGGACTGACTGTGGGAATTTCTTTATGGGACTGCCTGACCACTACAGTAAAACTTTTACTTTTGTTTTTCCTCAGAAAAGAAAACTTTGTCATCTCATGCTGAAAACTGCAAATGGAGGGATTTCGATGGATAATATCGCTTTGTGTAACAATGCCTGCACATTGCTGAATCGGATTAAAAAAAAACACGTACAAGAGTTTACAGTTTAGTTGCAGGTTTTATTGATTAGGATAGAATACTGTAACTGAGAGCTTCATAGAAAACCTTAAACAGTTTGCTGTTTTCAGACCGTATACAATACTTTTTTTAAATATACTGTATAATAAAACCGAAAAAAAAAAAGTATGCATTTATTCTACATGTATTCCAGTACATATGTGTATTCTATACCCGTACAGCATGTATTGTTTTAATACTCTTTTGATGTACAATACTGAGCATGCCTACAGTATACAGTACAGTATGCCTGGACAGTACTGTAAGTTCTAGAAACACTGTATTTTGTTACAGTATAAAAGGAGACAATGGAACAATTTAAAACAAATCAAAATTTTCTTTTATTGGTGGAGTAAGTACAAAAACATTTATTTACAAATACAATTTAAAAACATTTAAAGTGTACAGCAATTCAAAACATTAACAGGTGTATGGTTTACTGCTAGTGAAAACATTTATGTCCAGAAATTCAAAATATTTACAGTAGGATGGTGTACAGTACAGTCAGTCAGGCCTGCACAACTCCAGTCCTCGATGGCTGCAAACAGGCCCGGTTTCAGGATAACTTTGAAAAACGGGCCTGTTTGCGGCCCACGAGGACTGGAATTGTGCAGGTCTTGTGTAAGTAAAAAAAAATCTTTATTAATACAAGTTTAAACATGCAACATCTCCTTTATTAAAGTACATAAAGTCAAAACATTTACAGCACAACAGTATGGTGTTAGTAAAAAAATTTCTTTATTAATAAAATTTAAAACACACAACATCTCCTTTATTAAAGTACAGAATGTCAAAATATTTACAGCACAACAGTATGGTGTTAGTAAAAAAAATTCTTTCTTAATAAAATTTAAAACACGCAACATCTCCTTTATTAAAGTTCAGAAAGTCAAAAACAATAGGATGGTTTACAGTACAGTCAGTCAGGCCTGCACAACTCCAGTTCCTCGAGGGCCGCAAACAGGCCCGGTTTTATCCTAAACCGGCCTTTTTCGGCCCTCGAGGACTTGTGTAAGTAAAAACATTTCTTTATTAATACAAGTTAAAACAAGCAACAAGTCAACAAATAAACAACAGTTGAACATTCACGCAAATTCGATCCCCACCAGATTGTCCGTCCAGGGCCGATGCCTTGTATGATGCAAAATGCCATTATTGGAGTCTCGAACGATTTTCATTAAAGGATCTGAAATTGAAAAATAGCGCCATAATTCCTCCATAATAGTCCTTCTTAAATTTTCAGGAAGCGCCCTTTTTTCGCGATTTCCTTCGTAGTTTACATTTTTGTGATCAAATACTACCAGGCTGCCCAGCTACGTCAAGCCGCGACATGGAATAACAACCCGGCCACATCATGTTGGCTTGAGATAGAATCCCACTATGGGGCGCCGTTACCCCTATCGGCGATTATGTGGGTTCAGAACAATAAGGAGAAAGGGTCTAGGAAATTCGATCTGGGAGCAATGAGGTGTACGTGGGGCATTTAAAAACAAAGGGAAGTACGCCCTGTCGACCACCCCTTCTCAACTTACCCCCATCTTTGACAACCCGGACTTCCCACCCGGGTGTTCTCAGAGACAATTTCAACAATTCCAAGACCTCAATATTAGGAGGGTAGCAGACTTGCGGAAGAAAGATGAAATCCTGTCCTTCCAAGAGCTCCAAACTAATTATCAAGTACAAGACCTCAACCAGTTTAAATTCCTTCAAATCAGGCACTTTCTTTCTTATAGCGCTCTCACAAAACGCCAAATTTCCCAAACCGACCAAATTTGCGTCCCTCTGTCTCAGTGGTTCTTACCAGAAGGGATTGATCTCAGAGATCTATAGGGGGCTAGAGTCAACATCGGAGAATCCAAGCCACGCATATATGCAAACGTGGTGTGCAGACCTTAACCTACAACTAGACATGGATGATTGGAAGGACGTCTTGGAGGCCGCCTCCAAGACCTCAATTTGCACGATTACAAAAGAGAATATCTATAAAATTCTATTCCAGTGGTACTTAACCCCGAGTAGACTGGGCCAGATCTTCCCCGGCACACCAGATCTGTGCTGGAGGGGATGTGGTCAAAGAGGAGACATGGCCCACATTTCGTGGTCATGCCCAGAGATCCAGGGGTTCTGGTCAAAGATCCAGAAACTGCTCTGTGAAACCTCAGGGCTGGAAATTCCCCTGGACCCTCTGACCTTTCTGTTGGGAAAACAAGTGGATGGTCTACCCGCCCTCTAACTAAACTCATCTCGGCCATCCTAACCGCTGCAAAGTGCTCTATTGCAGCTGCTTGGAAGCAGGTAAAAGCACCCTCAAAAAATACGGTCTTTAAAAGAATAACCACGGTTATGACCATGGAAAAACTTACGGCCATGCTCACACAGAAAATTCCCCAGTTTTACAACATCTGGGGGCCATGGCTAGACTGCTGAGGCCCAACTTTCCCATAACCAAGTTCCCGAACCAGTCGGCCCCACCAACAAGATAAGGTTTAAAAAGGAGTCGATCTCACCATACCCCCGCGACCCCTCCCCCCACCCCCAGACCTTTCCCTCCCCCCTCTTTTTGTCACTCCCCCTCCCCCACCTGCCCCCCCACCCCAACAAAAAACAAAAATGCCTTGTTGGATTCAATGTCTGTACTTTAATTGTTATGTGCATACATACGTAATGTACCTCTATATGTTCCCTACTTGATTCCAATAAAGGAAAAAGATTGTAAAAAAAAAATACACCCCCCCCTAACACATACAGTATAGTAATGTGCAAAATTTCTATTATCCCCAAATGGATAATAGTGCATTTGCCCATTTAAAATACATAAAGAACAATAAATACATTAAATACATATTGCACTCACCCATGTCCGGCTGCCACGATGAAGGCCATCCTCATCTTCATCACCGTCCATGCCCCCTCTGATGCTGCAAAACATAAACAAGAATAAAAAAAGCCAATGTAATGTCCCCTAACCCCTTAATCACTTTAGCGGTTATTAACTGCTACCGTCATTAAGAGGTTAACCCACCCTCACCCACCACTCGGGAGGCCTATACACCCTTCCCCACTACCCCCCACCCGTGAGGCTTAACAACCCTCGGGTGGTCCCTATGGGTCCGCGGTGCCCCATTAGATGGGGCCACCGCTTCTTCCCCGCAGGTGTCCCCCATGGACCCGCCAGCCTGGTACCGGTGAGCGTCCGAGGACACCTCAGGTGGTCTCCAGAGGTCCCCGCAGACCTAAGGAACCAACCCTGTATGTAAAAAAATAAATCTGTCCTATACATTTAAATACATTAATACCCACCCCCACCCCCGCCACACACATACAGTACAGTAATGGGCAAAATAACTATTACCTAGATATGGATAATAGATTATTTGTCCATTATTAAACACATTAACTAGCATAATACAATAAATAAGGTACTACTAACCTCATCAATATGAAGCCCCTTCACCAGCAAATTCCCTCTGTCCTCCGTTGCCAACATAATACATAGCCAATACATTGCAAATACATTCTGATATCAATTAACCCCTTAATCACATTATCGGTTAATAACCGCAAAGGAAATTAAGGGGTTAAACCGCCGGACATGGAGGAACCCATGCAACTTGGGGACAATAAGCTATCACCCGTCGAAAAACAACGGAGAAACAATGCCGGACTCGGATTTTAATCCCCATCACATTAAATGGATATTCCTTCCATATCACCGCACGGGCCTTTCTGTATTCTGGGTCAGGGGGTAATTTATTGACCAGGGATTCGCAAAGAGAAATAAAATTCCCTTGGTACACAATAAATACCCAGTAGGACTGGAGGCTATTGACGGTCGACCCTTACAACCTACATTTATATCTCTGCAAACTATTCCCTTTCAATTGCGGACAGGAAAGGTTCACACCGAGAGGATCCAATTGGACGTCATCCATACCCCTACGGCCGACGTCATCTTTGGACTTCCATGGCTCCAAATGCATAACCCTCGGATAAACTGGACTGAATCAGAGCCCTTCCAATGGAGCTCTCATTGCTTGAAGAACTGTTCTTTTTCTTCCAAAAAATAATGTAGGGGTTCAGTACCGGAACAAGTAAACATACAGTTACCTGATATCTTCTCTGGCTTTCAGGACAACAATGCACAATCTGAGGAACTACTGCCTCACTGGTCATTCGACTGCCCCATCGATCTACTCCTGGCTCGGTTCCCCCGCGAGGATGTTCCTACCATTTAACCCCTCCAGAGACCAAGGCCATGAAGGAATACATTCAAAAGAACCTACAAACGGGATTTATCCGGAAATACTCGTCTCCCGCAGGAGCGTGTTTTTTTTGTAAAGAAAAGGTTGGATCCCTCAGACCCTGCATCGATTACCAGGGACTTAACAAGATCGTATAAAGAACTGGTACCCCTTACCGTTAATTTCCGAACTCTTTGACAGACTTCAGAGATCCACAATCTTCACCAAGTTGGACTTACGAGGAGCTAACAATCTAGTAAGAATCTGTCAAGGGGACTAGTGGAAGACAGTCTTCGACACCTGGGACAGACATTATGAATATCTTGTTATGCCATTCAGACTTTGTAATGCTCCAGCAGTATTCCAGGATTTTGTTAATGAACTTTTCAGGAATCTCCTTGACCAATACGTCATTGTCTATCTTGATAATAACCTAACCTTCCCCAAGTCAATACAGGAACATTCTGGCTATGTTAAACAGGTACTTCTACGTCTACATGAGAATCATCTATTCGCAAAGTTAGAGAAGTGTCAGTTCCATCATATATAGTCCAATCTAGACGGCTGGGATGAATTCCAGGGAAGTGTCCTCAAAGTAATCTCAAACAAACAAACATGTAAGACAACAACATGAACGAGAAAAAAAAAAGAGAAAAGATCATAGTGCAACAAATAACAAATCACTGATATAAAGTAAGCTATAATAGACAGCAATTTAATAAAAGAATTAAATATTATAAAACAACAAACATGTGTTAGTTGGGCAAAAACCACTATTTAAAGTGATGGCATCCAATGGGGCTAAAATTGAAACCCTACTTACAGCAAAGCCAATAAATATAAACCTGTAGCTCAAAACCACTGAACGCTCCGGTGCCTGGAGGGAAGATGATACCGCTTGATCGCCTGTAAATCCTGCACAGTTAGGAAGCCCAGACGCTGAGGCTCCATGCCGCCTGTCACCACACCTGTCTTCAACGCTGATGAGCTCTGGGATAGGAAGCCGCCCAGGCTCAGTGCCGCCGAAGGACTCCCAGGGATAGTCACGCAGACCAGAAGGTCTCGCGATATACGCTGACGTCACCACTGGTAGCCAGGATGTGGGAAGGGCACACGCAACTGCTAGGGGCTCAGACAGCCAAAGCCACGGGCAAAAGAGGAACGGGCTATCAGGGGGGAAGCCAAAGTGTCTCTGCCAGAGAAAAAAAGGGTGAACTCACCCAAGTGTCAGTCAGTGAGTCACCCACCCAAGGGTCAGTCAGTCACCCACCCAAGTGTCAGTGAGTCACCCACCCAAATGTCAGTGAGTCACCCACCCAAGTGTCAGTCAGTCAGTCACCCAAGTGTCCGTCAGTCAGTCACCCAAGTGTCAGTCAGTCAGTCACCCAAGATATAGGGGAAGGGCAGTGGAAACAGCGCTAATGCATTAAAAATGAAAAATTAGTGACTACTAGACAACTAATAATTATTATTAAACCCCTAATATAAAGGTGAAGGCAGCCTGGAAAAAAAAGGGTGACACAAACCAAAAAACACAGTGAAAACAGATAAACCGGGTCCTAGGGTGGACTATTCTCTGGCAGAGACTTTTTGGCTTCCTCCCTGATAGCCCGTTCCTTATTGCCCGTGGCTTTGGCTGTCTGAGCCCGTAGCACTTGCGTGTGCCCCTCCCACATCCTGGCCCATAGCGGTGACGTCAGAGACTATCGCGAGACCTTCTGGTCTGCGTGACTATCCCTGTGAGTCCTTCGGCGGCACTGAGCCTGGGCGGCTTCCTATCCCAGAGCTCATCAGCGTTGAAGACAGGTGTGGTGACAGGCGGCATGGAGCCTCAGCGTCTGGGCTTCCTAACTGTGCAGGATTTACAGGCGATCGAGCGGTATCATCTTCCCTCCAGGCACCGGAGCGTTCAGTGGTTTTGAGCTACAGGTTTATATTTATTGGCTTTGCTGTAAGTAGGGTTTCAATTTTAGCCCCATTGGATGCCATCACTTTAAATAGTGGTTTTTGCCCAACTAACACATGTTTGTTGTTTTATAATATTTAATTCTTTTATTAAATTGCTGTCTATTACAGCTTACTTTATATCAGTGATTTGTTATTTGTTGCACTATGATCTTTTCTCTTTTTTTTTTCTCGTTCATGTTGTTGTCTTACATGTTTGTTTGTTTGAGATTACTTTGAGGACACTTCCCTGGAATTCATCCCAGCCGTCTAGATTGGACTATATTTGGTCAGAACTTTATTTCTTTAAGGCGCCGGTTCATCTGTTTTCACTGTGTTTTTTGGTTTGTGTCACCTATTTTTTTCCAGGCTGCCTTCACCTTAATATTAGGGGTTTAATAATAATTATTAGTTGTCTAGTTGTCACTAATTTTTTATGTGTTATGCATTAGCGCTGTTTCCACTGCCCTTCCCTTTTGTCAGTTCCATCATGTTACGCTTGTGCTGCAGACCAGACCCGTCCCTTGTACTGAGGTGGGACGTATAGAAACACGCACCCGCAGCAGAGAGAGTGTGTCCGGAGTGTGGTGGTAGCATAGCCGGCCAGGGGTCCAAGGTAAAGTAAGGAATGTTCTTGCCGGATCCGTGGTAGCAGGAGTGCTGTAGGGAGTACCGTAGCCGAGGATAAGAGAGGTCCGGGACGTTGTGTGCCAGAGAGAGTAATCAGTCAAGCCGGGTCAGAACCTGAAGAGAATGCAAAGGGAGAGTACGGCACATAATCCACAACTGTTAGAGAAGAGACTATGCAGAGCAATGAGCCAAAGGGAGGACTGGGGTTATACTGGGGTTATAAAGGTAGGTAGTCTAATAGAGGTAAGGGGCAGAGCAGGGTTGTGCCGTGGAGCACTTAGTGATTGGCTGGCAGTGTGTTTCATCGTGGATAGCAGCTGTGCCAGTGAGCGTAACCAGCGCGGATGCCTGGGGGTGGAGCCAGAGATAGAGTAGAGTGAATCAATTAAAGCCAGGCTCACCCGCTCCCGGCAAGATGGCGGCCACCTGCTTGTGTGCCGGGAGCGGGTGAGCGGCACCACAGCAAGGATATCGCTGAATGGGGGGTGCAACGGCACCTGCGGCTCCCGCGTGAGGTAAGGGGTGTCATGTCGGGGCGGACGTGGCCCCCGATTCCTTACAGTAACCCCCCCCGAGAGGATCGACCTCAGGTTTCAGTGGAAATTTATTGCGGAATTGATTGAGAAGTACCCGAGCATGGATTTTCTCACGAGAAAGCCAGGAACATTCTTCGGGCCCATAGCCCTTCCAGTGCACAAGAAACTGAACCTTTCCCCTGGAGAGACGAGAGCCCACTATCGACTGAATTTCTAATTCAGCATGTCCTTGGACCGTAACGGGATCTGGTTTACAGGTGTAGTCCGAGAAGTGGGAACTCTGCACAAATGGTTTGAAGAGGGTCACATGAAAGACATTAGGTATCTTCATAGCAGCGGAGAGCTCAAGGCGAAAAGCCACCGGATTAATTTGTTCCAGGATTACGAAGGGTCCCAGGAATTTGGGTGCCAGTTTTGGAGTTGGAGTCTATAGCCGGATATTTTTGGCCGATATCCAGACTCTGTCCCCTGGCTTGAATCTAGGGGAAACTTGAGGACGACGGTCCGCTTGGAACTTAAATTTCTCTGTGGCTTTCAGAAGAGTAGACTGAATCTTTGTCCAGGAGTTCTCGAGTGACGTGATGCGTATGTCGGCTGCTAGTACTCCAGAGGAGATATTGGAGATGGGTAACCGAGCTAGGTGGAATCCATAGTTTATAAAAAAACGGAGACTCGCGTGTGGATTCGTTCCTCAGAGAGTTAATGGCAAATTCTGCCCAAGGCAGTATCTCTACCCAGTTGTCCTGAGCCTCAGAGACAAAGCAGCACAAGTACTGCTCAAGAGTCTGGTTGACTCTCTCGGTCTGGCCATTAGTCTGTGGGTGGTACCCCGAGGAGAATGATAAAGAAATGCCGAGTCTTTTGGTGACTGCCCGCCAGAACTTAGATACAAACTGCGAGCCACGATCTGATACTATTGAAGTGGGAATTCCGTGAATACGAAAGATCTCCCTGGAGAAAATTTCCACCAGGGTGGGTGAGGTGGGTAGGCCCTTGAGGGGGACAAAGTGGGCCTGCTTAGAGAACCGATCCACGATTACTAAAATAGTGTTCATACCCCCGGAGACTGGCAATTCCACAATGAAATCCTTAGAGATATGGGACCAGGGGCACTCCGGAACAGGTAACGGCATGAGCAATCCAGAAGTTTTCTGATGAAGAGCATTGCTTTGTGCACATACCGGACAGGTATTAGTGAATTCTGAATGATTCTTGCCATATTGGGCCACCAAAAAGTATGCTTAATAAGATCCAAAGTTCTCTTGAAGTCAGGATGTCCTGCTGAGCGAGAGGAGTGACCCCATTCCAAGATCTTGGATCGAAATTTAGGAGCAGCGTAGAGTCTTCCCTCCGGTACCTCTACACAACTCGGGATATGTTTTTGGGCTCCTACGATCCTGTCCAAAATGTTAAATGAGGCAGCGGAGATTATGGGGGCCATGCAGTAAGTGGCAAAAGGCACTTTTCGCCTGTTTTGCACCAAAAATGCATACCACGATTCAGTAAGCCCCGAGAACTTGTCGAAAAGCAAAAAAAAAATGCCAAGTTTTTTGGCTTTTTTTTTTCCCGCCAGAGGCGCGGCGAAAAGGCACTTTTCGCCGCTACTAGCCATGTTTTCAAACCCACTCAATTCTAGTAGCCCTGTGTAGCTTTGCGGCGCTACTCGCCGCTCTAGAATTGAGATTTTCACGCCAATCTGTCTCGCCCCAAAAAGTTGGCAAGTTGCTGGGGAAAGGCGGCGGATGAGCGGCGGAACTGCACTTTGAAAAAATTAGGCCTTTTTCCTGCCTGGATTTGATGCCGGGGGTCTCCGGAGCTGATACCCATTAATACCAGCACCGGAGGCCCCCGGCATGCATCACAGGCAGGAAAAATGCATTTAAAGCCCACTTCATTACCTTAGCGGCTAACCGCTAAGGCAATGAAGGGGTTAACCAGCCGTGCCAGGTTTATTGTGGGTAGCAGGGGTGGGTGAAGGGGGTATTTGGCCCTTGGTGGCTATTTAGGGCTTGCGGGGGGGTTGCGGGTGGACTTATCCCCTTCATTACCTTTGCAGTTAATACCGCTACGGTCATGAAGGGGTTAAGCCCTCCCACCCGCAAGCCCTAAACACCCACCGTTGGGGCTAATACCCACTTCGCCCACCCCCGCTAACCACAATAAAAAAAATACACACACAACAGCCCCACAGTAAATAAATATATATATTTATACATATGTATAAATTACACCAACAACCCCTATAACCCCTAACATACAGTACATACAGTATATACAGTATATGCACAGCAATGATACTATAGGCCAGCGGTGGCCCTCGGGTGTTACCCGCTGGTGTCCCCGCGGGCCTGCAGTACCCAGTGCCCAGGACATACTTGAAAACGAGAGGTAACTCTCAATGTATTACTTCCTGGTAAAATATTTTATAAATAAAATAAATAAATAAATTCAGTGCCCCCCAAAATAATTAAAAAATACATAAATACTTATAGAAAAATACACCCCCCCTAACACATACAGTATAGTAATGGGCAAAATTATTATTATCCACAAATGGATAATAGTGCATTTGCCCATTTAAAATACATAAAGAACAATAAATACATTAAATACATATTGCACTCACCCATGTCCGGCTGCCACGATGAAGGCCATCCTCATCTTCATCACCGTCCATGCCCCCTCCGATACTGCAAAACATAAACAAGAATAAATAAAGCCAATGTAATGTCCCTAACCCCTTGATCACCTTAGTGGTTATTAACCGCTACAGTCATTAAGGGGTTAACCCACCCTCACCCACCACTCGGGAGGCCTATACACCCTCCCCCACTACCCCCCCACCCCGTGAGGCCTAACTGTCATGGATTGGGGGTTTGGCCCGGTATTAAAGGGGTTACACCCCATTTGGCCACCCCCTGCTCTAACCTGAGAAGCGAGGGATTAACTGGAAGGATGTCCAGTACTGTAGTTATGCCCCTGCTTCAGCACCAATGGTGTATCCCCCGGTGAATATGTATTGTTCCCATTCCAGTGTCTGCACCAACACATACACTGGGATCGATGCGGGAGGGAAATGGTTTATAGTTAAGGAGTGATTATAGCCCTTTGTTCCATTTTCCTGCCTTTGCAGGCTCCATTTTGCAGCTCCCCATAGGTCGCCATTGCAGCTCCATACGATCCTATGGGCCCATTTTCATCAGAACACCTGCAGGTGGCGCCCGAGAGGAGGAGTGGCGGTTCCCCATTGTAAGTCAATGAAGCCATTCATTTCAATGGGGATTTCTCAACGCCGACCTCCAGGAACGGGTTGGCAGCCATCCAAACCGCAGACCGCAGAAGCGGATACATTGTCTTAAAAAGAGCATTGATCACATTAGGTCAAGTTCAATCACAATTGACGTGGGAAACTTAGGTTCTAGGGCACCCAGGAATAAAATTCTTTTTGCCCCTAGACCCTAGGAACCCCCACACTCAACCACCAACGGGTCCGAGAATGAAGGACCCACTCGACCACCACCGGGTCCGAGAATGAAGGACCCCCGGTAAAGGGTCGCGCTAGCCACGAGGGTCGCGTCATTGACTCTAATGGCAGTGGAGGTCCCACTGAATCCTATGGCGGTGCCGGCCCTTGCATTTCCTATGGAGGCGCTGGCCATATTGATTCTAATGGAGGAAAGCCGCGTGGCTTTGAAACGTCTAAGTCCGAAAGTGTGAAAAGTGTAAGCCTATATCTCCGGTTCTGGGATTTTGTTCGCAGGTAGTCACTGTTCTGGCATGACTGCTTGGCCATTTCCAGCCCTCCCCGATCAACCAGGCGGAGTATGGGCAAATGTGAAAATTATTATTTCCCCATTGACTTCAATGGCGGAGTTGCTCCATTGAAAGCCTATTGCGGTGGAGCCCATTGATTTGAATGGGAGAGTGAAACGCAGAGATTTCTTTTAGCTTATAGCGGAGAATCCCGCATTAAAGTTAATAGGGGATTTTAACTGTATTTTGGTATCTCCGGTTCTGGGGGTCGTGGAAGGCTGATATGTGGCCACTATGGCAAGGGTCCTCCGGCATGAGGACCTGGTAAATTTCAGCCCGCTCAGACCCACAGAACAGATAATTTTAATATGTGTAGATATTAAAGAATGTATTGTGTTTTGGGTCTGGTATAAAAACCCAGAGCCCATATGGTATGTTAATGCTCAGGGGGGAGACAAGTGGTCTACAATAAACCCCCTGATCAAAGGCTCCCCCACCCTGCTTGTGTATGCTAGCACAAAGGAAAGCAGGACATGGTACTTTATGATAAGTGTTGTATTCACACCTTGAGACAAAGGTTTTCCTGTCCCAAGCAGACTTTCAGATGCCGGTCTTGTAGGAGGGGGGCTAGGGAAATAAGCCCCTGATTAGAATAATATCCACCCAGTGGGCAGGTATTACTTTGCCTCTCAAGTGAGGTGGCAAGTAGGGATTGGGTGCAGATAATTGTCCTCCAATGACTTGCACTCAATGCCAGGGTATAGGAGTGACACTCCATATAAACGAGTGTAAGCTCTATACTCAGGGTCTTTCATGCTTTTTCGTGATGTCTTCATTTGAACCTGTATTGCTGAATGAATTGCCAATCCTGTGCCTGATTGCTTCATTGTCCAACCCTTAAGTAAGTGTCTATATCTTGTCTGTTATTTGTATCATCTTGTGTGTTCTACTTCTTTAAGGAATAAACTATATTTATTATATCTAAGTCATGTTCAATTCAACCCAGAAATTTGGTGTATAGTATACCCTGTCACTAGCTACCATGACACTAACCACACTTACCCACTACCCAGGCGGGAGTCCTACCCACATACTCTTGAGGCCAATACCCCCTTCCCCCACCCCCGGTACCCACAATAAAACAATACATAGCCCCACAATAAACATCATTATATTTATTAAATACATAACACCCCCCTGTGCCCCCCCATAAATACATGATTTATTATTTTACATACAGGGTTAATAACCCAGGCCAACGGGAGTCCCCGGTGGACCTGACGAGTGTCCGTAAGCCTCACAGTGGCGCAGCAAAAGGTTTCAATCAGGGTCTGGAGGCATACCTGTGGTTCCCGCCAGGCACCATGGTCCACCAGGTTGTCTCTGCGGGTCACCGTGGGCCACAATGGGGTCTCCACGGGTAGGCCCGCGGGTGTCGGGGGGGCCCCGGGTCAGACCCACAGGTGTATGAGGGGCCTCGGGTGGTTCCCACAGGGGTCTCGGGACCCTTGGGTGGTCCCTACGGGTCCACGGTGCCCCCACAGATGGGGCCACTGGTTCTTCCCCACAGATGTCCCCCTTGGACCCTCCAGCATGGTTCCCATGAGCATCCGAGAAGACCTCAGGTGGTCTCCAGAGGTCCCCGCAGACTTAAGGAACCAACCCTGTATGTAAAAAAATAAACCTGTCCTATACATTTAAATACATAAATACACCCCCCCGCCACACATATACAGTACAGTTATGGGCAAAATAACTATTATCCAGATATGGATAATAGATTATTTGTCCATTATTAAACACATTAACTAGCATAATAAAATAAATACAGTTCTACAAACCTCATCAATCTGAAGCCCCTTCGCCAGCAAATTCCAACTGTCCTCTATTGCCAACAAAATACATAACCAATACATTGCAAAGACATTCTGATATCAATTAACCCCTTAAACACCTTATCGGTTAATAACCGCAAAGGTAATGAAGGGGTTAAGCCACCCTGGCCCGATACCTACCCTTCACCCATTCATTTGTACAGTGGCTTCATCATGCATATATATATGTATGTATATATATGAAGAAAAAAAAAAGAAAGAAAAAGCGCCCGATCCTTGTGTAAAATCAGATATAAAGGGTTTTAATTTGCCATGAACAGACGATTGCCAACTCACACTTTGTAAGTAAAAACAAGCAATTTATGGGACAAGCCCATGCACCACGCCGACGTCCAAATTTCACAGCTGTCCTCTGTCTGCATACAGATACTGCCGCTGTGAATCAGCTCTGTGTGGGATGTGCTCCCGGTATAACTTTTCTCTTTCACCTCTGTTGGAATAGTAGGTATTTCTGGCTGCATTCAATCCTCCACCGATCGTATTGCAGGATACTCCTGGACTGACGTCTCTGCTCTGGAGCCTGGGCTGTTCAGCCACCGTAGTTCCTGTACCACGTGACCCTAAGCGTTTCATCCGTCTCAGCGGATTTCATCAGGGGATAAACACTGGTTGAGCTGACTGACTATTTAAAGTGGTCCGATCCAATAAAATATGTAAATATCAGTCAACTCAAGTCAATTACATGTATATAGAGATCATCTGTGCTAGGTGTTTGGCCAAATGGCAGAACTTAAAAAAGGACATATATATATATATAATTGAATTATAAATATATATATAAACTACATGAATTTTGTAGATAGCAAGTTTGACATAATATTTAAAAATACAATAAAATTGAACAAATGATATAAACAACATGTATTATCAAAATCACGAGTTCTGATTATAAATTAATGTTATTTGCTATAACTAAAAAATCAAACAATGAATTAGATCAATCAATTAATAAAATCATACCATGTTATATATAAGCTTGGTTAGCATTAAATGTATTATTGGAGTTTTAATTATCATATATAAAAATGACAATGGAAGGGATGAATCATGATGGTTACTGATCTATATATCATACCTAGATCAAATAATGAAATGAGAATTCATTAGTAGAGATGTATAGAATATGTATTCATTATTTAAATAAATTAATACATTTTACCACTCATAACCAATCATCAACTGCAGATGATCATGATAATGGAGAAAGAATCCAATCAGCTCGAATTGAGCATGATAGATCCAAATTTATGAATATAAATTGAGAGAGAACTAGATAAGAACTTACCCCAGAAAGATGGATAAGTTAGTATAACCGGTATAAATTACCATTATAAACACCCCAAATCGAGAGAGAAGGAGGAAGGAGAGAACGAGCAAATCAACATAAGATGTAAAACTGGAGCTATAATATCCAGAAGCCAGCAATCAAATGTGGATATCCAATTTATTACTAATTCGTGTTAATACCATAATAAAAGAAATAAATTATGTTTGTGTAAGGGGGTCACCCCCGGTTTCCCTGATGTCCCTTTGCTCCCTGTCTTACCCCTGTGGCAGTGGGGTAAGGGGACGGCGACTTCTCCCTTTGGGCACCGCCATCTTGGTTGTGACGCGAGGTTCGCGCAATGCGCAGAGGTTGGCAAGGGTAGCGGTGGCGATTACAAGTGTGCAGGAGCTCTGGGAGGTTGCGCAGACGCAGTTAAGCATAGCGGCGGCCATTACATCTTCGCACAGGCGCAGTAGAGATCGCGCACGCGGTCCCCATAGGAAAGAGGTCCTGAGTGGACTACATCTCCCAGCAGCCTCTGGGGAATGCCCTATGATCCCTGTCACCAGCAGCCAGCCAGCCACTGAGACTTGCAGATTCTCTGCAGCAGGGGATTTGATACATTGTTGTGAAGCACATGAGTCAGTTAGGCTGAGGACTCAGAGGGGGAAAGAAGGGGGGCAGAGAGCTGCGAGCTTCTGCTCTAGGCCAGAAATCCCCAGGCTAGAGTTGAGGTCCTGACTCCCCACTAGAGAGGGTGGGTGTTCATAGGGACAGGCCCTTAGGTAAGGACCCTGTGCCCCTTCAGCTGTGTGCTAGGCAGGGACCTAGTGACAGATCCTGTGCTGTTCCTTAGTGCAGGAAGAGAGAGAGGCCCTGCTGCAGTTCCTAGTGCAGGGACCAGTGATAGAGTCTGCTGCATGTTCTTGTATGCGGTGTTGCTAATACAGAGACTGTCCTTATGGTGGGACGTTCGGCTGGACCCCATCCACGCGGAGGTACAGATCAGCGCTGGACCAAGCGGCGCCGGTAGATCCTTTGCGAAGACACCCAGGTGTAGAGACACCTGGGCAGGTATTTACAACCTTCCACAAGTGCACCAACTTTAACTTGCTCCTCACATGTGGCAGGCCTGTTCACACACTTGGGTGGGCTTGGACTCTTTGGACACGGGGTTGGGAAGGGGGTGTAAAGGTATAGCCCAGTTAGGGGCTAAGGAGGTTATAGCCCAGTTAGGGACAAGGTTATAGTTGCCAGCTAGTGGCAGAGGGTGGTACATATATCTTGTTGTGTATTGCTGATGTATGTGTTAAGTTACATTCTGCATATAGTAAAGACCGTTGCTATTTTACATCCAGTGTATGTGTTCATTTGTATGTGTCCTGCGAGGAACAACTCCCGCTCTGCTGGGAGCCATCGCAGGTGGAGGCGCTGCACCATATAGTAGTAGTAAGAGTAATTCACCCCAGGTTCCCCGTGGCGGAAGCTCAGCCCTCCTGGTTGCCAAACAGGTACAGCACCACACTGATAAGTAGTCAGAGACACTTACCCACCTCAATCTCACTTAGGGTGGGGGTAAGAGGGCTACATTTGTGTGATGATCAATAATGTTGTGTGTTAAATGAAAAAACTATAAATATAAGTTCTTAGACTAACTTATTAACTACAAATATGAATGTGCCTATGAATTTATCAATATAAGTGATTGTGAATAAATAAATTTATACGTTTACCATATGGTATGCAAATGTGAACCTGACCAAGGGTACTATTCAAAATACTCCACCCAGGAGAAACAGAGGGAAAATGTTACACATGTTCAACCCAGACCTCTGTATACACCCTAAACTGGCATAGTCTGAAAAAATGCTATACAATAGTGCTTCTGTCAATGCAATCATTAAGACCACCCGGACTTAAAGTATCTAACATGTATATCCAGTAAGTCTCACGTCAATTTAGTCTCTTAAGCCTATCTCCACTTAACAAAGTGGAGGGTATCAATTCTAGCCCCATCACCATAAGAGAAGATGGATCTTTGTTATGTGTTTCCAAATAATGCTTTGATAGATTGTGGGTCGTGATACCATGAATAATATTGCGTCTATGTTCTAAAAAATGCGTGCTTAGAGTATGTGTAGTTCTACCCACATATTGGTAGCCACATGGGCATATAATCATATATATGACAAATGTGGATAGACAATTGATTTGACTTTTTATTGTATGGGTAGATTTGTTATGATGTGATATAACATGATCCTCTTTGTATATATGTTTGCAAGTTAAACATCTACTCCATCCTCATGATGAATTACAACTTTTTTGTGTCCTTTTTATTTGAGGTACCGAATTTGGTTTCAAACGACTAGATGCCAATACAGTTTTTATATTCCTAGCTTTCCTATAAATAATAGAAATTTTAGGTGGTAGTTTTAGACCAATAATGGAATCCCTTTGCATGATGTTCCAGTGTTTGTTTAGGGTAGAACGAATACCTTTTGCTGCATTATTAAATGTAGTGATAAACAAAGGAGACTTAGTTGGTATATCTACTTTTTTCTCAACAGTTGTTCTTTCTTTTAGATAATTCTTTTTAGATTTGTTAAGCACAGCTACACGATCCAGAGCACCAACCTGTTTAAATGTCTCTCGAATGACATGAGTGTCATAATCTTTGGCTATGAATTTGTTGACTTACAGTTCCCCCTGGGCCAAAAAATCAGAATCAAGAGAACAATTTCTCCTGACTCTGAGAAATTGGCCCCTGGGGATATTGTCAAGCCACTTTTTATAATGGTTACTCTTGTTGTGCAAGTAACCATTAGTTGCTACTGTTTTGAAATGTGTTTTGGTGATAATCGTATAATTCTCACTAATTTCTAATTCTAAATCCAAAAACACTATATTCTTTTTGTTTAAATTAAATGTGAACTTGAGATCCATGTCGTTCTGATTAAAGGAATTTAATTTTTTCTCCAAACACTCCATAGGTCCATCCCAAATTAAAATGATATCGTCTATGTAACGGGAAGGTGGCGAGCACACAAGGCAGTGCACTCAGAGTAGAATTCACTTAGATGCACACCACATACATTTAAAATATAACCTTTATTGACATTACATAAAACATAATTACTGATAATGTAGGTGTACCAGATTAAAATAGATTAAATTAAATTTGACGACTGTCTTCCATCTATCTAGATATTAGCCACTGAATAGCAAATAAATGCTAATAATCTAGAGATACAAGGCAATACAGCCTGTTAGGGTAGACCACCTAGGACCAAAACTTAGTTTGCACCTATAAAGCCATATATTGATAGTACCAGATAGGTGCCATAGTTACAATCATAGTGGGGAGCTCACTAGATAGAAAATAAGGTATGAAAAAGTCCTAATACCAGACTACTGCTCCTAATAAGTGGTAAACTAGGTCAAATACACATAGTGATTGTCATAGATATACTGTGTTCCAGACAGAGACTAGAGGTGTATGCAGCAGAAAAGGTGGAACTCCTAAGCGAGCAGGTTCAAATGTGGCAAAGCCTAATATCCTGACCCAACACTGCACCAGATCACACAGATATCACCGCAGATGTTATGACCTTAGGCACCACACATATATACACAGGCACAGCAAATAGTGCCAGTATGTGAAACCCACACTCAAACTATGAGAGTGTAACGTTGGTCAGCTGTAGATTCGTCACTTTTAGAATAAAAGACTTCCAAGTAGGAGTCTTCACAACATCACTACGTGCCCTACGCACGTTTCCCTCAAGCTATGGAGCTTCCTCAGGGACTTTTGCAAACGAAGAAAGGCAAAGCTATTTATAGGGGCGGATTGCAGTGACACACCAATCGCAGCTCCGCGCATGCGCAGATCAATGTTAAGAGTTGTAAAAAAGTTTACCCTGCGCATGCGCATATGTCGCTATATTACTGGAAAATCTAACTTTTAATGGATCATGCATGCATCCCAGGAGTTGAAGCACTGGCAAATAATATCCAATCGCATAGCTCATACAGACTCCCCTACTCCGCAATGTTGTCAACTGCAGACATCGCTATTACCGCAATGCGCATGCTTGATAACTCAGTCACTGCTGCTCTTGCCTGAGACGTAGTGCGCATGCGTCGCCTGATGGAATAGAAATTGATGCCGAGTGGAGAAATACTCTCCTCCATATACCAAGCATTGCTGAGTTGCCTCTAAGGTCTTTATGCATGCGTGCCGACATAGTGATACTTCAAACAATTGGTCACAGCACGCATGCGTGTGCTGATAGAGAAAATGCCAGTTTGGCTGTGTAGTGGAGGGAGTGTGGTGTGCATCTAAGTGATTCTACTCTGAGTGCACTGCCTTGTGTGCTCGCCACCTTCGGATTCACTTCAGTTCCCAGTTTGCACCCACGTGATAATTATATCGAATTTCCATTAAATTAGTATGGTCCCTATTTGATCACTCCCTATCCCTTTCTTTGTTTTTGTAGTCGTTATTACTGGGGTATCTTCTTTTAGCCCCTTCTTGGCGTTGACCTAGCTGCATACATACCATGGCGGGGTTTCTAACTAGTAGTATGGACACCTCAGTTGGCATGAAGAAGCTAAAAGTGTTTTCACCAAAGAACCATTAGCAGCCACAGAGGGTGAACCTGATATTGTCAACTATTTTAGAAATGTTACAAAGCTTTTGAGAACCAAGACACGATCTGGTGGGAGATCACCAGCCTGCAGAATTACATACAACATAATATGATCCCTCGTGGACTCAGATTGAAGCTGACCCTGCATATCATATTACTTCAAACTGACTTCATTGAAAATGGGAAGATACATTATCTAATTGCTCAAAAACTAATTGTCTTTAACTAATTGAATATGAAAAAACACGTTTTGAGACTACTAATAAGATCTGGACATTAGTTTAAAAGATATTAGCAAATATAACAAATTGCAGGAATTTAAGAGCACGAGCGTCAACTAAATTGAACATGGTTAAATTTAAAAAGGAGTTAAAGAGCGAAAACATAGAAAATTCCTGCGTGATAGTGAAGACTATGAAACAAATACTGTGTATAAATATCCAGTTAGATCCAAGAGACGGCCAAATTTTTCTGAGTATTCCACCTCTGAGACTGATGTATCAGATGGGGAACAATCCACTTCCAACTTGCGTGGATCTGGGAGAGGACGGGGTAGAAAGGCCACCAAGGCAAATAAGGTGGGTTTTTTAGCCCAGGTACAACTAAACGTAGAGTACGTAGGGGAAAAAAGAACCCTAAGAGAAAGGAAAATACCATTAGTTCCCAGTCAGTAACACCAACTGATACTGTCACCGACGCATATTTTCAGTCCCGAGCAACTCAGTTTACTTAAGAAGGGTCTATCCTTTTCACTCACGTCCGACTTTAATTTGTTCGAGTGGGTGAAGGATCTAAATCTTTTTGGGAGGAGACTATTACTACACAAATTTCATTCTAAACAGTCTAGTGATGAAGTCGCTAGCTTGAGTTTACAAGATAGGCAAAATTTGGATGATTTAATTATGCTGCTCGAACAAAGTACATCTACTGATAGTGACATCATTGGCCCGTTTACGAACCTCAAAAAGAAAAGTCATTTTACACCTTCATTAAGTATTTGTCCTGCTGTGGATCTGTTTGTCTCGTGTGTAACCAGGGATCTTGAAGCTGAGCCTACACAATGTAAAATAGCAAATAACCTGACAGCCAAAGAGAGAAGTGGCCTAAAGGAACTTTTGTCAAACACTATTTATACAATTAAACCATCTGACAAAGGTGGTAACATCGTTATTCAAGATACCGATGCTTACGTAAAAGAAAATCTGAGACTTTTGAGTGATAGGGAGTGTTATGAAGTCCTGGCGAGCAGTCCAACATCACAATACAAAAAAGACTTACTCGTGATATTACAAAAAGGCCTTGATATGGATCTGATCAGCAGACAGGAATATGATTTTATGTACTCTAAATCACCAACTGTGGCGACATTCTATACATTGCCTAAAGTACATAAAAAACAGTGATACCCACCTGGACACCCTATTGTCTCAGGTAACAACTGCTTGACAGAGGGAAGTAGTGTGTATATTGATAAGGTCCTTCGGTGTTTTGTAACTAGTCTGCCATCATATGTGCAAGACACTAAAGATACTCTGAACAGACTTAATGGTATCAATATCACCCCCAATACCACTCTCGTTAGTTTAGACGTAGAATCGTTATATACTTCCATTATCCATGAGAATGGTATAGCTGCTGTTGAGTATTTCCTGTCTTCTAGAGGCCCTAGATTTGACAAACATAATAAGTTTGTCCTGGACTTATTGCGCTACATACTAACACACAACTATTTTGTGTTTGACGGGAAATACTACCACCAGACCCACATGTGCACCAACATATGCGAATCTGTACCTGGGCTGGTGGGAACGTATTCACGTATTCTCGGATGCATTATCTATGTATACTGACCATATTACTCTATGGATCAGATACATAGATGATATTCTATTGTTGTGGGAGGGTCCTCAATTACTCCTTCAGGAATTTGTCAAATGCCTTAATGTCAACAACCTCAACTTAAGACTAACGACCGTGTTAAGTTCTGAATCTATCACCTTTTTGGATTTGAACATCTATGTCGACTCTGACTTTAATATCCAAAGTAAGGTGTTCAGGAAAAGTACCGCTACTAATACCCTACTACTTGCACAGAGTCAACATCCACCTAGTCTTATTGCTGGAATACCAACAGGGCAATATCTCCGGTTAAGGAGGAACTGTTCCACCACACAAGAGTTCATCTGTCAATCTAAAGAGTTACGAGATCGGTTCTTAAGTCGCGGTTATAATATCAAAATGCTTAACCGTGCGTATCATAGGGCCTTGCACAGTAATAGAGAATCTCTGCTTACTTCTAACTCAACTAAAGTGCAGGACTCGACTATACGCTGCATCGGTACCTATAATAAGAGATGGTGGGCAATTAAAAAGATATTTGCCCGCCATTGGCATCTCCTTTTGACTGATGAGGATTTGGCTAAGGTCCTAGGACCGAGACCTACAATTACTAGTAGACGTTCCAAAAATCTACGTGACATTTTAGTTCATAGTCACTATCAACGACCAAGGGTAGAAAACTGGGTGAGTCCCGTGAACGGTATGTTTCGCTGCCAGGGATGTAAGACCTGCAAACACGTTATTATTGCTGAAACGTTTGCGAATTACGATAACACCTATAACTTTAAAGTGGATTCTTTTATCAACTGTAGAACCACAGATGTTATCTATCTCATCACCTGCATCTGTGGGAAGAGGTACGTGGGAAAGACCACTAGGCAACTGCGCAGAAGAATATTAGAACACGTTAACTCCATCAAACATGCTAATGACACTCCAGTTGCCAGGCACGTTACTCAGTTTCACAGTGGTGATGTGAAGTGCCTTACGTTTATGGGCATATACCATCTTAGATGCCCTGCTCGAGGTGGCAACATTGATCAGATGCTGCTACGCATAGAGGCGGAATGGATTTACAAACTTAAAACACGTAGCCTGAATGGGCTTAATGAAGGTTTCACCTTTACTCCTTTTATTTGAATCAATCTAACATTATTGTTTGGCTTGAGTCTCTTCAACTCCTGTTCTTGCTGTTATATCTGTGATATATAGTTTAATATCTTTATGTATCCCCCTTTTGGATGTTGTTCTCATTTTAAGCTCTGTCCCCGCACTTGGTATTTATTAACAACGTTGCAACTACATTTATGCATATTATTCCTATATCAGTGACTATATTGCCATTAGGTAATGCCTATGTTAAGATTTTGTTCCAATGTAACCATATGATGCATGCTATATTGCTATGTAGATGTCTATTGGATATATTTTATACATGCATCATTTGACTGTTACACATGCACTCTGTATTGACATCATTACGTTTTTGCAAATAAGAAGAGGGAGCAGGCAACCCAGCCTCTATAGCATACTGTTAGCTGATTATTTATTATGCATTATTTTTGGCCTAGAGGTGGGGTAAACAATGAAGGTATGGAGGAGCTACGTATGTTCCTAAGTACTGTACCATCATGGTACATTATATTCCCCCCCCCACACTCCCCTCCACTACACAGCCAAACTGCATTTTCAGCTATCAGCACACGCATGCGTGCTGTGACCAATTGTTCTGAAGTACCACTATGTCGGCACGCATGCGTAAAGACCTTTAGAGGCAACTCAGCAATGCTTGTTATATGGAGGAGAGTTATTCTCCACTCGGCATCAATTTCTATTCCATCAGGCGATGCATGCGCACTACGTCTCAGGCAAGAGCAGCAGTGACTGAGGTATCCCGCATTGCGCATTGGCTGTAATAGCGATGTCTGCAGTTGACCAACATTGCGGAGTAGGTGTGTCTGTATGAGCTATGCGATTGGATATTATTTGCCCAGTGCCTTTCAACTCCTGGGATGCATGCATTGATCCATTTAAAAGTTAGATTTTCCACCGTAATATAGCGACATATGGGCATGCGCAGGATAAACATTTTTACAACTCTCTAACCATTGATCTGCGCATGCGCAGAGCTGCGATTGGTGTGTCACTGCACTCAGCCCCTATAAATAGCTCCGCCTTTCTTCGTTTGCAAAAATGTCCCTGAGGAAACTCCATAGCTGGAGGGAAACATGCGTAGGGCACGTAGTGATGTTGTAAGACTCCTACTTGGAAGTCTTTTTATTCTAAAAGTGACGAATCTACAGCTGACCAACAGTTACACTCTCATAGTTTGAGTGTGGGTTTCACATACTGGCACTTATTTGCTGTGCCTGTGTATATATGCGTGGTGCCTAAGGCTCATAACATCTGTGGTGATATCTGTGTGACTCTGGTGCAGTGTTGGGTCAGGATATTAGGCTTTGCCACATTTGAACCTGCTCGCTTAGGGAGTTCCACCTTTTCTGCTGCATACACCTCTAGTCTCTGTCTGGATCACACTATATCTATGACAATCACTATGTGTATTTGACCTAGTATTACCACCTTATTAGGAGCAGTAGTCTGGAATTAGGACTTTTTCATACCTTATTTTCTATCTAGTGAGCTCCCCACCTATGATTGTAACTTCATGCACCTATCTGGTACTATCAATATATGGGCTTTATAGGTGCAAACTAAGTTTTGGTCCTAGGTGGTCTACCTATACCACGGCTGTATCTGCCTTGTATCTCCTAGATTATTAGCTTTATTTGCTATTCAGTGGCTTAATATCTAGATTAGATGGAAGACAGTCGTCAAATTTAATTTAATCTATGTTTAATCTTGGTTACACCTACGTTATCGGTAATATATGTTTAATGTAATGTCAATAAAGGTTATATTTTAAATGTATGTGGTGTGCATCTGCAGTATTGCAGCCAGCGGGAATAAAATGCTTCAATCCCTGCTTGGAAAATACCTCAATGCACTCGGGCAGAAAACAGTCACAAACCTCAATACACCCGGGTATACCCGAATTCGTGGGACTAGCCGAGCTCGAATAAAGTGTGTCGCCAGTGTATGCACACAGCCAAAGCCTCTCTGACCTTCAACACATACACTGGCGACAAACTTTATTCTTACTTGGCTAGCTACGCGAATTTCAGAGGACCCCGGTGATGTGCGGTTTTGTGTCGTTTTCTCCCGGGGTATATAGCGTTATATTCGCGGCTGTGATTTAAGCATTTTATTCCAGCTGGCTGCAATACTGCAATGCCGTGTAAAAACGCACGGGGCGTTTGCGAGCTGTTGTCTTTAAAGCCGTCCCCTATAACCCCTAACAATATTGTACAGTGAGCAGGGGGTTCCCTGAGCCAGAAATTAATGCTCAGGGACCCCCTGCTCCTGCACAATATTATTAAAAATACAGAAATGCTGCTTCATTACCTTAGCGTATAGCCGCTAAGGCAATGAAGGGGTTAATTCACCGTGCCCGCTTTATTGTGGGTAGCGGGGGTGGGTGAGGGGGGTATTTGGCCCTTGGTGTGAGTTTAGGACTTGCGGGGGAGTTGCGGGTACACTTAACCCCTTCACGACCAGTTAATACCGCTACGGTCATGAAGGGGTTAAGCCCTCCCGCTACCCCCCCGCAAGCCCTAAACAACCATCGTTGGGGCTAATACCCCCTTCACCCACTCCCGCTACCCACAATAAAAAAAAACTCACACACAGCAGCCGCCAAAAAAATAAAAATAAATCTAAATAAATAAATGACTATAAATAAATACATTTAAAATACATTTTTATTTATAGTGTAGATGTGCAGGGGGTCTCGGGAGCTGAACCTCATTGGTTTCAGGTCGGGGGACCCCATGCTCCCCGAGATACAGCCCCCTTTATGAGGTGCCGGTATCCCTCTGCGTTTAAGGGCCCGATCACGTGACCGCGGCATGTAACCCCCTAAAGGGGCCTGTATCTTGGGGAGCAGGGGGTCCCCGGACCTGAAACCAACACTGTTCAGAGACCCTCTGCACATGTACAGTATAAATAAAAAACATATATAAATAAACACTCGTTCCTTACCTTAGCGGCTATGTGCTATGGTAATGAAGCAGCATTTCTGTATTTTAATAATATTGTACAGTGAGCAGGGGGTTCCCTGAGCCAGAAATTAATGCTCAGGGACCCCCTGCTCCTGCACAATATTATTAAAAATACAGAAATGCTGCTTCATTACCTTAGCTGATAGCCGCTAAGGCAATGAAGGCAGAATAGCATGTTTATTGGGGACATTTGATTTGCCCTTTACCTGCTTTGACTAATCTGTGTAAGCCCCCCTCCCCCTATTGTGTCAGTAAAATCTGTCTGGCCTGTGTTTCTGTGAGTGCAGTGTACTGTATGTAAATGTGGGGTGGGCCAGACAGATTTTAACTACACAAAATAGGGGGAGGGGGGCTTACACGAGATTAGTCAACAAAAGGTAAATTTCAGGCAGACCACAATAAAGGGGGGTGGGGGTTTTACATAGTATTATCATGAAGGCAGGGAACTTCACCACAATAGGGGGAGGGTTTTTTACTAATTTACATGAAGGCATGGGGTTTAAAAACAAGAGTGGGAGTGTTATTTTTACTAGATTCCGTGAAGGCAGGCAGGTTTAAAACACACAATACAAATATGTATGTCATGTAATTTATTGTTTTGTTATTTTAAAAATACAAGGGGGTGTACTGTTATGTTGTTTATTGCAAATGTTTATTGGGAGGCAACTCACAATGTCCCCAATATACATGCTATCTGCTTCATTGCGGCTATCAGCCTAAGGTAATGACAGCATTTCTGTATTTTTAATAATATTGTGGCGGAGGCGCGGGTCCTGAGGCATTAATTTCAGGCTCGGGCAACCCCCTGCTCATGTACAATTATTATTACAATACCAAATGCTGCTTCATTACCATAGCACATAGCGCGTAGAGGGTAAGGAACGAGTTTTTTATCTATGTGTTTTTAATTATACTGTGCTTTGTGAAGGTAAAGAATGGCAGCTAACTCTATTGAGTGTACACTTAGCTATATAGTGAATTATTTAACAAATCATTGATTAATCACAATATTCACTTGTGCTCAAATACGTTGCAAAGAATATTCA
The DNA here is from genome assembly GCA_036426205.1 of Ascaphus truei. NCBI lineage: Eukaryota > Metazoa > Chordata > Amphibia > Anura > Ascaphidae > Ascaphus > Ascaphus truei. Next base: position 221,683 of record WSYH01000147.1, on the reverse strand, counting down.
AAGAAGGTTCACACCTCCTGCTGCAACCCGGCTGGTGGGGACTGTTTCATCACTAGATCCCACCAATCGTCACTCTCGTTGTAATCCAGGGGAGCATGGGGGAAATAGAACAAAAGACAAAAAACAATCTAAGTGTAGACGGGAACGGAGCGGAAGTGACGTACGGTGGAGATGAGGCACGAATCATCCCACCCCGAAGGCAGCTCCATGCGTACTTTGGCGAACATCTGCTAATGGGAGTCTAACACCCAAAGACAGAGGGAGCCCACGAGTGAATACAGCCCGAAAAGACGCCGTCCACCGCCGGAGACACAGTCCCCAGTAGAGAGTGTGACTACCACTAAGTCACGTCGGAGGAGGCGGAGTGAGCCTGTGAACTAACACTCTCTCCTCCTTGATCACAATGATTGTGAAACATGCTTAAATTACTTGTTTTTTTAAATATTTTTAGTAAGTGTTCATTTTTTATTAACCCTATAAAGTCCGAGTTTTATATGTACTGGTCTGCACCTCTGGTATCATTTCTTTTACATATACACGGTGCTGAGCTGAGAATGTGGAGACCCATCACTGAGTGGAGAACAACCATTCCTAGCAGAACCATTGTGTATCAAACACGCTTGATTTTAACTTACATCTTGAAGTAGGCATCACATCGAGCCAGACAGACCTAGAATTTTACAGCAATTTAAAACTGTCTACACTTAGATTTTTTTTTCTTTTTGTTCTATTTCCCTCCAGCTCCCACTGGATTACAACGAGAGTTTTACATATACCGTACAATGTGCAGAGGTGGCTTCTCCGGAGTTAACAGCGTTGGTTTGCAAGTCCGGGGACCCCCTGCTCCCCGAGATCCAGGCCCTTTCGGGGGTGCCGTGTATCCCCCCCTCTGCCTTTGGGTTAGAGGCCAGCGATCACGTGATCGGGCCCCTTAAACGCAGAGGGATACCGCACCATCACTACAAGGGCTGTATCTCGGGGAGCAGGGGGTCCCCCGCCTGCAAACACGAGGTTCAGCTCCGAGACCGCTGCACATCTACACTATAAATCAAAATGTAATTCTGAAATGGTATTTATTATTGATTTGAGTTTTTATTTATTTTAGATTTATATTATTTATTTTTTGGACGGCTGCTGTTGTGTGAGTTTTTTTTTATTGTGGTAGTGGGGGGGGTGAAGGTCTTTGCGGTGGGTAGCGGATGCTTAAACCCCTTCATGACCGTACGGTTTGAACTGCTACGGTCGTGAAGGGGTTAGTGCAGCCCCGCAACCCCCGCAAGTCGCTAAACTCACACCAAGTCCAAATCCACCCCCCTCACCCACCCCCGCTAACCCCCAACTAAGCGGGCACCGGTGAGTTAACCCCTTCTTGCCTACGGCTATACGCTAAGGTAATGAACCAGCATTTCTGTATTTTTAATAAAATTTGTGCAGGAGCAGGGGGTCCTAAAGCATTTAATTTCTGGTCTCGGGACCCCCTGCACTGTATACAATATATTAAAACAGAAATGCTGCTTCTTTTCCATAGCACATAGCTGCTAAGGTAAGAACGATTCTTATTGATGTGTGTTGTTTTAATTTTACTACTGTACATGTGCAAGGCGTCTCCGATCAGAACCGCTGTGGTTTTTGAGTCTGGGGACCCCCTGTTCCCACGGATCAGCCCCTTTAAGGGTAGTGCCGGTATCCCTCTGCTTGGGTTTACAGCTGGCGGTCACGTGATCGGCCCTTCAAACGCAGATGGATACCGGGCACCATCATAAAGGGGGGCTGTATCTCGGTGAGCAGGGGGTCCCCCAACCCGGAACCAACGAGGTTCAGCTCCCGTAGACCCCCTGCACATCTACACTATAAATAAAATGTATTTAAATTATTTATTTATAGTCATTTTTTTTATTTATTTAGATTTATTTATTTATTTTTTTTGGCGAGGCTGCTGTGTGTGTGAGGTTTTTTATTTGTAGTTGGTAAGCGGGAGTGGGTGAAGGGGGTTATTAGCCCAATGATGGTTTGTTTATGGCTTGCGTGGGGTAGTCGGGAGAGCTTAACCCCTTCATGACCGTAGTCGTTATTAACTGCTATCGGTGTGAAGAGGTTAAGTGCACCTGCACCCCCGCAAGTCCGTAAACTCACCCCAGGGCCAAATACCCCCCCTCACCACCCCCGCTTAACCCACAATAAGCGGGCACACGGTTGGGAGTTAACCCCTTCATGACCTTAGCGGCTATACGCTAAGGTAATGAGAAGCAGCATTTCTGTATTTTTAATACCTATTGTGCGGAAGCAGGGGGTCGCTGATCATTAATTTCTCTGGCTCAGGGAACCCCCTTGCTCACTGTACAATATTATTAACAATAACAGAATGCTGCTTTGTTTACGTAGCACATAGCCCGCTCAAGGTAAGGAACGAGTGTTTATTGATATATGTTTTTATTTCATACTGTAGAATGTGGTCACGAGGGTCTCCGGAGCAGAACACGCTGTGTTTTAGTCGGGATCCCCTCTCTCCCGAGATACAGGCCCTTAGGGGTGTCCGTATCGCCCTCTGCTTGGTTTAACAGCCGCTGTTCACGTGATCGGCGCCTTAAACGCAGAGGGATACCAGCACCTCATAAAGGGGCTGTATTCGGGAGCAGGGGTCCCCACTGAAACCAACGCGGTCAGCTCCCAGAGACGCCCTGCATATTTACACTATAATACAAATGTGTATTTTATATAATTTTTAATGTGCCGATGTTTGCGCAGACAGAGAGCAGCGTTTTCTCTCCTTGCTCAAACACTCTCGCCCCCCGGCCTATATGTATCATTGATGTTGGCATATACGTCTGTATGTTTAATGTTAGTGGTTTATATATATTAATCCTGTACATATACATATATAATACTCGCATACAATTCATGATTTATGCATCCTGGCGGTCCACGCGAAAGCATTGCCTCCTAGTACATCCTGATCATTATCACTTACACATCAACCGCGCGTCATGCCTGGCATCAGCGTCTGGTCTGGAAGCAAAGAGCCCGGCATGCCTCCGGGGTGAACAGAGTGCATTCCATGGACATGCAGGTCATTCCAGTTATAGTAAGAATAAAAGCTGCACGCAGTCAGTAGGTAATTGTTTAATTTATGGCATCACATGTTTCAAATTTAAATGCGCAGAGCTCTGGGGTTAATCTCTGATACCAGTCCACCCTGAGGATATCTTTTTCATCCTATCCCCATCTTGACTCATCTCGTTGCTCCCCCAAGGGTTAGTTAATACCCACATTTTTATCCTTTGGTGTATATATATTTATAGATGTATTAAACTTTTTGTTTTTGCCGCTGGTTTCGCTTTTAGTTTCTTGTAAGAGTAATTCTTTACACTTATGGCCTAAGAAACATACACTGCTTGGTTTCAAAGTGCATATAGAGGGTAATCCTTTGAACTCCTTTGTTCACTCTCTGTTCTACAGGAGGTATTGGTAATATATTTATGTAACTTGTGGATATTATAAATATCGGTGTTCGTGGTGAGCGTATAAACAAAACAAACATTCTCCTTTAACTATAAATGTTCATATTGAAGCTTTAGTAAGGACATTCCTTGATTGAATTTGAAAGTCTCATCCATGGTCTTTCACTACAAATACATATGAAGGGTGATCACTCATGTATATGTATACCCATTAAATTCACAGTATTCCATACATGTATATACATACATACAACTACATACAACTCAACAATACACTACATACATACATACCCTATATACCATATATAAAAATAGAACTTCCTTACCAGCTTTGATAGGATAGCACCTATCTTCCCCACACGTTTCTGCGAGTGCCATCTGCTCGTATACCAAGTACTACACCACATATATCTATATATATCTATATAGATATCATATATATATATATATATATATAAAATATATGTATAATTATTATATTAAATATATTATATGATCAATATTACATACCGTGATTGTCTATGTAACAAATAATGTTTAAGGGGTTAACAAAACATGCAACTAAAAATACCACTTCTACCAATCCCAATACACTCCCTTGCATTTTGAAAATCACAATATTATATAGGCCACTACTAAACACAATACTATTTCAAAATCAGAATAATTCTCAATCTTCCAATCAATAAATGCCAATCAAAACATTGAATTTACATGTAATACCATGAATGCAAACATCTGTGCATTATGACTATGTCCATCAATGTAACAATAAACTATTCCAAAAAATATCAATTCCATACAATGTATACTATTTAAACCAAGCAAGTACAACAGAAATAAATTCCATTAATTAATCAAATCCAAAACAATTAAATACCATCCAAATCAATTACACAAGTAACATTTAAATCCTTCAACAAACTATTTCACAAAAAAAGTTCTCAATCAGACAAAATATAACACCAAAAATAATCCACTATAAAAAAGCAAGCCTCAACCGTTGAACCTAAAGGTAGGGGGCGGAGCAACAACAAACCAAAAAATTCACATTCTACATCGATCCATACAACCCCCTAGACGCCACATCTCCCTATACACTACAAGTTTACATCATACTAAAGCTACGCGCACAAGCAATATCCACAAATACTTCTGTGATTCTCTAAGAACTAGAAAAAACGCATCCGAACAATAATCACGTTCATTACCTTATGGTAAACGGGATAAGGACGCGTACATAATTAACTATCATACAATAAGAAAGCAGGCCTCTGCCTTGCAAGATTTAATAAAAAAAGGTTAATAACCACGGCAGAGCGATGAATATATGTTAAAAGACGAAACTAGCAAAGCATTTAAACACCGTGTGGACAAGCTGCCGCCCCCCTTCGTCCTAGCTGACCGTCAATAAAAAAACTTGAAAGTTACAAATTTATACATTTCTTTGTTAACTTACCCATTAGTCTGCCCACTAACTGACGTCTCCGTTGACCACCAACTCTCAAACCAATCCCCACCAAACATTCCACCACCCGCACTAGCAAACGGAACCCACTAAAACTAAAAAACATAAAAAAATAAACCAGTGGTTTTGTTTGTATCCAACGCGTAACGGTGTCTTCACATCTATGTTCTTTTGTCCTACCTTCTGGTGGTCTTCTTGACCTTTGGCTGCCACCGCCCCGCCGTCTTCTTTCCTCTTCCAGGAGGTTCCGTCCCTCCTCGGCGTCGCGCTTCAAACATATAAACGACATAGGCCTTTTATAGGCCTAGTGATGTCCCAGCATTTTCGTCATATGGTTCCAACGGCCCTGATTGGGGCCGTGAAAACATTCATGGTGTTTTAGAAGAAAACTAATTGAGACGTCATTGAAAGTGAACTGACGTCAGTCCAGATCAGAATGGGCTGAGCTTCATTTTGGCCTTGTATAGACATGATCCAAAGATGGCCACCCTCACAAATGGTAACGGTACAACTCAGAGCATGGGAAACTAAATTCCACCTCGATTGACTGAAGTACTATTACTGGCTTTGATGATTTCGACAATCCGTTTTTCCACATAGCCTCATTTCACATGGTTATACTAGAGAGCCATCAAGAGTTGGGATTTTAGTTCCTACCTCGATTGGCTAACCCGTTACCAATGTGAGGCCGCCATCTTCTTTTGATGACGGTCCCCTTAAAGGCAAATGAATCATTGCCTTTCAATGGACGTCATCAAAATTAGTTTGTTTCTTTCTCTCCCCACCTACAATAACACACGTTTTCATCAGGGTCGTGGAACCATATGACTGAAAATTTGACGTCATATGCCTATAAGCCTTGGGGTCTATCAGTAAACGCGAATGTGTAAATCGTCAGCAACTTTTATTCGCAAAGTTTGTGGCAAGGGTTGTTTCAACGGTAAATGCAGTAACATGGCAAATGCACAGTGAACACATTTTTTACCACACCTTGCGATACAAACGGCGGAGCATCGCCCTGATTGCTACAACTGGCGGATGACTTGATTGTTGTATTTATGGCTTTTAGAATGTGGCGGGAATCTCGCAAAAATAACATCTCCTCATCGTTGTTTTAAAGCCTGCATTTCTTATCGTCAGTGACTTTTGCTGGGATGTGAAGTGATAGAGCAGTGGATAGAGCGAAGCTAAAGCATATCTTTAGAAACTACAGTACGTGTGTTTCTCATTTTTGTGGTCCTTTTTGTTTCTGTAATTTACATTTCATTGTTATTGTAATAGGGTAAATGTAACAACCTTAATTGTTATTATTCCTGTATATCATTTTTATTACGTGACATTTCGTGATTGTGTTTTTGTTGTGTATCACCTTTCTTCATTAGTGTGATATTTCTTGACTCTGTGTTGTGTTTTTGGGCTAATTTTGTGACGTTGTTTTCCATTCATCAATCATGTTTTACTGCTATGGACGGGAGCCTGTGGTACTGTTCGTCTACCGGTTACTGTTGGTGGTGAAGGCGAGGAAAGCGTGGGAAGGGTACGTTGACCACGGTCTCATGGAGTGGAGTTTGGAGTTGATGCAGTTGGTGAGATTGGACAAGTGTTAAGGGAGTTGTGAGTGGAGTATGTGTGAGTGGAGGTTAATAGTACCAGTGGTCGCCTTGTTTTCTGCTGGTCTTGAGTCAACTGTCCCTGTTGAAGTTGCAGTCAGGGTGCTGTTGCTGTCATGCCTGCTGGTGACACCTTCAGAGGATCCCGATAGTGCTATGGACCAGGTCCACCTGAGAGTATAGTACACGTTGTAACAGGAGTGTCGCATAATGGCATAAACAATTTAGAAAAAAAAGGAATCTTCATTTTAATGAACAATGAAAACAATGTTCTTGTGACGGGCCAGTTCAGCCATTACATAGGCGTGTTTGGCCACCTATCAGATAGTGAAATGTAAAATTACATATAAGTAATTGTTACACTTTGTAATTCCAGCTATGTTTGCCAGTTTATGAATCATACATTAGTGGGTACAGAACAAACATGTGTAACTTGACACAATTATTAATAAAAAAGACACTAAAGGTAATGGCAATCAAATTACACTATAAAGAAAGGCATAGATGTATACATCCATGCCTTTCTTTAAGTGAATTTCTATGTCATAACTCTCTTTATTATGCTTGCCAATCTTGTTTTTCTCCTATTCATCTTGTTTCGTCAAGTCCATTGTACATGTACAATGTCGTTTATGCAAATTAACTTTCAACAAGTTTGATATAACATGACGTGCATCAGTAATTGTTACGTCGTGTAATTCATCAAGTACTGATCATATGTGATTGTACTTTGCTTGAATTTTTTTCACATGTCAGGCAGGACCCGTTCCACGTAAAGAAGAAAGGCTTTGTGTCAAAAATATCATGTCGTGTCAGCGTGTGGGAATCAGGCAAGGACATATCGTAGACTTGCGAAGAGAAGGTTGATGATATCAACGTAAACTAAGGAAAAAATCCCAGAACCATCATGTTACACTCCTCAGGCACAGGATGGTGACCAACGCGCTGACAAATCTCAATGCTACAACAATTGGAGAGGCAGTTAAAGTAGGGACCTGCTTCAATTCTTGTGGAGATTTGCCCTGGGATAGGGATATATGGTATAGATGTTGTCCATCTCCCAAGGTCAGTATACACGCACAGCAATTCAGTGTTTTTGTCCACAATTGCATTGTTCAATCATAACATTTCAATCACAAGCATTACTGGCTTGTGTAAAACATTGGATGTAACATTGTTGCGTCACATGTGTAGATAGCATATATACTTACATGTTATTTATACTCCAATCCATTGCATTCATCAACGAGAAAGTGAATGTTCACGTAAAACATTGCAATGACATAGCATACAGATACACCAATTTCACAAAATGGTCATTAAAGTTATGATCACGACAGGTAGTACAAATTGTGTAATGTCCTAACAGCATTGACTGTGATTATACGTGTGACAATCAAGCTTAATCATGAAGTTTTGTATTTGTTTTTATGTGTTGTGTTAATTCTTAATAATCTCCACGCTTATCGTTACATTACTGTTCATTACAATCTCTGTGTGGTCTCTAGATGTGCTAGGAACACTACTTATGACTCAACTCAGGTACTTGTGTAAATGAAAAGGTAAGTAACCCATTAATCCTAGGCATCCAGAATACATGTTAAAGTTAACTAAAACCGAAAAATAATTTCTGTCATTTGAGTAGGCCGCTGTGTAATTACCTTCCAACATGTTATCATTCATAAGGTGACACAAGTTTACAAATGTACATATGATCATCAATCCACATGTTAACTTAGCATGTATTGTAATGTATCCCCCCAAAAAACAACGAATCAATTGAAGTAGGGACATCAGTGTCATTGTGTGCTTCTTACTAATGAATATGCTTGTAACACTTGTAATTGTTGCTGCTTCACGTTATCTAATGATGCTTAAATTATATAGAGAACACATATACTTGTAGAATCATAGAAAGAATGACATGCCGCATGTAGCACACATGGATGCATAAATATAACAATGTTTAAAGTATCTTAGACACCACACCCTGTTACATGTAACGTACTGAAATGTACATTGGTGGAATACAGGTTCATGTGATTATTGTACATAAATAATACTAGTGTCAGTAGCTCAATAAAACAGTAAATATAGATATGCATGGTTATAAATTAAACTATAGGGTAATGTTTCAGATAGAATGCGGTACAGACGTTACGTCGTACACTAAACTACTGTAAATATATTGGTATGCTATAATGAGCAAACTGTATATACACAAGAAGAATCATAACAGCGAGACACATTACTAAAATACTACTACATGCACTTCAATCAACATGTTTTCACTACATAAACGTATTACATAGTGTAGTACTGTATAGACACATGTAAACACTCTCTCTTAAAGAACATCTTATACTAACATATCAATATGTGGTATAGGAACCTTTTTTGTTCTCTGAAATCTATAGTACCAACATGCCATGCACAGGCCAACAGGGCATGTTGCCCAGGAACGATTCCAGCACCACTTCACAAATGGTGTGGTATTTTGTGGTCACACAGTATCTCCAATTGTGACGCTTTAAAAAAAGATATATAGTTGACTTAGGAATAGGCCACTGGTATATGATGTCCGAATTTACCAGTTTGGAGTTTTTTTAAGAGTTGGCAAACTAAACTTGTGCATAACCATATGTGACACTGAACTGCGACATATAGTTCATAGTATGAAGAACGAAAACACTACAGATTTCTTACATTTCCTATGTACATAATGACAGATACATATCAAATGTTTTTCCTCTACTGAATCATGCCCTAGGTGTAATTACTGTGGTACATGACATGAGAATCACATGCACACTTGGCATGCTATATATGCCGACATTGACAGGATGTTACCAGTGTAGTATACAATTTTGTATTACATCATTTTCCATCTCCTGTCTTATTTCTTGGACTTGACTGTATCCCGAGGTGTATCAGTCACATCAGTGGCAACAGTCAAACCAGGGTCAACAATGACCACAACAAGCCATGTAACCAAGTCTTTGTCGCCGCACAACATGACTGTCCTGCAATAGAGCTTGCTGAAATCTGATGGTTTCACAGCCACGTTACCCCCGGCATCAGAGACTGCTTCATGTCGGACATAGGTATCATGAATCTGCAGCATAAAAGAACTTTTGCATGACAAACTCAGGTGAGCTCAAACTGTTGAATCGGTCACAATCTATTGCAGGAAGTTCATTGAGCACCACCATTTGTGGGCCATAAAACTGGATTGTGCTCAGGACGCCTACTTCCAGACTGGGCATCATTGAATCACACATCACCGGTGTTCTCCACCAGAAACATCTGTAGGCCGTCTCCAACCAAACCAGAAGGACAATCGCATACCACACTATAATCCCCCTGTGCTAAAATTAGGCACCCATCTGTAGCCACACTTTGGGCCAAAGACACACAGTAACACCAAAAATTAAAACCCTTTTTATTATCTGCCTGGAACATTACGACTTCTGTGTTCCCCATGTCTTTTATTCCACCACCAACCAGTGCGACACAACTTCCACAAATCAATCAAATCACTCCATCCTCAAAAGGGGCTAATGAAATGCGGACAAGTTTGCAGAACATGCACAAGTTGAACATCATAATAAAGAACCTTTTTCAACAGAACAAGCAATGGTTTAACACATCTACATGCTCATGGTTAACCCCCAAAGCAGGCACAAGTTCTGCCCACAAGAATTGGTACAATCCTCGACATGCATCAACAGGTCAATTGTCTGAACCAACATATGGCACACCATCCACAGCAAAATTTGTTATAGCCTTACACACACCAGCAACCTCACAACTTTCGTATCATCCAATCTTAGAAGGTATCTTCAAATGTCATCTTCCCAAATTACACTATTATAATCACAGACACAGCAGTACCATACAAGGAGAATGTGTAAAACAGTATGTTGTTTAAAGGAATTGAATCAGTCAATCTCAGCATGAACAAATGCAATTGCAAGTTAAGCATCTTCAAAATGAACAACATATTCCTAGCCACATGAGCCTCAGGCCAACAGGTAAGTGCTGTAGAAGTGAACAAACCGCCAGCAGTCATCCATACAGAATGACGAAGAACACAGGCAGAGGTGAGAGTCATCGCCAGTGTACTCGGATAAACACAGAATGTCAGACATGTTCGCGAAAGAACATCGTTGGAAGAGGTTGCAAAAGCTCCGTTTTCCAAAGTAAAACCAGCCTTCTACCAGATCTCCCAGAAATAATCATACAAATAATACAGCATATGAGTGACCTCACCGTTTCACATTGTCTACTCAGTCATGGGCAACTCAAGTGTTCGAGGGCCTCAACCATGAAGGTTTAAAGGATATCCTACTATGCATCAGCACATCTGCCAGACTACTGGGTCCATGGACGAGCCCAGTGTATGAGGCAGCTTTTCTAATTTGTGACATGCTTTAAACCTGTCCTTTTTGCGGCAATCGATGGACTGGGATGTTCTGAAGGCCTTGTGGTAGTACTTCATAGCTACCGTTAGACAATGTGATGTCAAGAATGGAATTGTTTATAATAAATATACCCATAGTTTCCACTTCATATAGTATGTTTAGCTATTAAGACTTATGCCCATATAAATAGGAGTTTTATAGTTGTAACATTCTATTATTGACTACTGAAACACAGTTTTTCAATACTGTTATGTGTGCCTGCAAAAGTTTAATCCTTTGTCATAATGACCCGTTACATGTACATAGTTTTTGACATTTAAGTCTATATGTTGTTCTTGGTGTTTCAGTTTGCAAAGGTGTACACATGCAGGCGTTTGTAACCCAAGTTTTAGAGGTTTACTAAGCGCATGTGTTAAAAGACCACACTCCAATTTGCACCTGTTGATTGCAATATAATAAAAGACGCAAGAACACGTATATGTAATATGTTATATGCTATATAAAGTTATATTGGTTAAAGTACATGGTTTGGAGCAGGGCTGAACATGTAATGTGTTTCTATCAAATTAACATACCACTGGTGTTCAGTTAACAAATTTAGGCATGTATTATTAAAATGTGGAATTTTTTACAAGAAGTTTGACAATTGTATGTGTTTTCCTCACTATCAAAAATAATGCAGATTCACTGCTGGCCATAATAAGATATTTTGCACACGGTATCAGTAACGACCACTTATTTCGCACACAACTGGTATGGGAGAAACATAGGAAACAGAATTCACATTTTTAGTATACCTTGCGAATAAGAAGAGCTTGATCAAAAATGAAACTTGTTTACTAGTGCACACATCTATGCTGGCAAAACAATTTCACTTTCAACAAGAGCAACCAGTTACATAGACAATGGCGGGTTGAGTGGAGAGATGCAGACAACCTACCACAAATTCACATTTAGAAGAATTAATTTTTCAACGCATCAAGTACAAGAAGACCACAAGCCACAACGTCAGTGAAATTTTATGCTTAATTATTGGTAAATATCCTTACTATAGTTCAAGGAGAATGAGCCACAACAAATTGGCAAAATACAAGTAAGAAACAATTTATCAGTCCAAGCAATGGTTTCTTAGAGTAATGCCACGCGAATAGCATGAGAACTCGATGCTGTTTGGGATAAAGGTTCCTTTAGATAAATGCCAGAATGGAATTATTTATTGAGACAACAGCTTATATCAATAATCTGCTTACTACTGGCGCTCCTGCTGTTGTTTTGCCGCGATACTGCAGCACAGTGGCTTCCGCTGATATGATTTTCCAGTATGAAAGAAAAACAAGTGGGATTGTGAGAAATGTTCTCCCAACTATTCCGGGTAAGACATTTTGGCTGTTAAAGAAGGTGGACTACCCTCCACCGGCGGGTCCATCAGCGCTACCATGTTCAAGAAGCTTCACGCTGGCACATTCATGTATATGCAGGCAGATTCACCATTTGCTACTCACCTTTGGGGCAAGTGCTAACAACGTGTAGAGACACATATTTTTGACAAAGTCACAAAAGTTAATATGTGTTAATTGGTTCTTCACATGCCATATTCATTGACATGGCACTGCAGTTCAAGCACACATGTTGTTTATCTTGAAACCCGTGGTAAATAAACATACCTGCACACACAGCAGGAAAAAAACTGACCAGAAATATAACGGCAGATACGCGTGCAACACACAACAACCTGATGCACAGTGAAAGCTCATCGTACAACTCGTAATGACACATCACCCTTAATGCCCCTTGAGCGTAAACACTATTGACACTACACATAAACAACACCAGCACCCAAACTTGCTTGACAAGACAACAAAGTTCTGGAACACACTTCACACACATCATATGCACAGACATGAGCCTGTTACGAACACTAGTAAACACGGAACACACAACACACAGATTCAGCGCATAAACACAAAAACACGAATATTGCCGTCGTTAAAATTAAATGTGCATGTAAAAAGAAAACGGCTGACATGCGTTAACAGTTAATGCGCTCCATTGATATAGCGGATGTAATGGCCAACAAAGACAAAACATTTTTTAAACATATATACAATAAATATATATATATTATATATATCCACAACAAGAGTGACCATAGGGCGCAAGAAAAACAAAAAAAACAAACCTAGGGTAATACTGTCAACATTTGTCCCTCCATAGGGTACATTGCACTTACAACGAGTAAGATTATCACGCCTTGTCATCCACTCTGATCGGAACAATTCATAGATCTGGACAGCCAGCAGCAACTCCTCCCAGGAAACGTATCCTCGGTTGAGAGTATCACTGTTGGAGAGAAGTGTGACACTACATAGTGTATACACAGTTTTATTATAAATAACTAAAAAAAATGACATAGGTAACAACTACTCACACTTTGTGAGTTTGGTTAAAAGCCGTTTTTGAGAGAGTAGAGCTCTCACACTCATCAAGGTGGTCTCGTGGACCTAATACACAAGTCTCTATTGGCTCCTTATATAATGTCCTTATAAACACATGTGTGTTATGGCCAACTTCCAAGGGTATGGAGTCACTTAGTAGGGCCTCTCCAATAATGTCCAGCATCTCTGAGGTGGGTACTAGCTCCGTTGTTGCCCCAGATCCTATACAGGGCCGTGTGTCCTTAGCTGGCACCTAATGTGCTAGTAGTACTCAACGTCTAACCCATGAAAATGAAACTGAACCATTTTGCTGGGTTACGCCGACTCAATCATATCATTCTTCCTGTAATTATACAGATCAACCAGTGACCGGAGATTTGGATCCAAATCTCGTGAGATCGACTTGACGTCACCACTTCCGCCGCGTTGCAGCGCGGCCCACGGAGGACGGACAGTGACAGGAAGCGGGGATTGGTTCACCACTAACCAAGACGGACACTAACCAAGGGGGAAAACATCACACTACCCCTGAAGGTACGCGTTGTAGCTACTAGCAACTTAGTGTGCAGCTACAGAGACACAACGTGCCTTTCTACGGATCATCTCAACAACGGAGCTAGTAATACCGCACCCACCCTCAGAGGCTCTGGACATTTATTGGGAGTGCCTCCATTAATTGACTCCAACCCTTGGAAGTTGGCCATAACAACACCACATGTGGTTATAAGGCATTATATAGGAGCCAATAGAGACTGTTGTATAGGTCCACGGTACCTACCCTAATGATGAGTGTGGATAAGCCTAAATCTCAAACGCTTTTAACCCAACATCACAAAGTGTAGTATTTTATCTGTCATTTTTATTTTATTTTATAATAAACGTGTTACACATTTATGTGTCCCACTTCGCTTCCAACTGTGATACTTCACACGAGGATATGTTTCCTGTGGATGAGTTGAGCTTGGCTGTTCCAGATCTTCATTATTGTTCCAGATCCCAGATGGACTACAAGGCCTGATTATATCTACTCTCGCTTAAGTTCATATCGTACCCTCTGGCGGACAAATTGTTTGAACGGTACTTACCCTAATGTTTGCTTTTTCCTTGTTTTTACTTGCCCTAGGTCACTCTTGTTTGGATTCCCTACTATTACACAGCCCGTGGGCGGTAAGAAACCTTCCTGGCTGCAGACTAATCCGGGAAGTTAATTGAGAGGTAGTAATAACCCTCCTATATATGTGTATATATTATTATATCTCTCTGTGATTAGCGCTTATTGTATGTTTTGTTTTTTATATATATATATCCTATATATATAATCTATAATATATAATATATATATAATATATATATCGCATATAGTTTCGATTTGTTGAATATAACACTTGTTAACATTTCTCATTTAGTTTCTTCTTCATACATGGTACATGTCAGTAATATTTATTAATATAATAATATGTTTATAGAAATGATTATACGTATAACATAACATGTACAGTAATAAGCCACAAAAGCCAATCTCATGAATGGCCGTGTTCTGTACGTGTACATGCTGTCAACTTACTCCGACCCCACCCCGTGCCATATTATGAGCTAAAATGGTGTATGCCTATTCTATTTAGTGGCGCGCGGCAGTCATTTGCCGTCGCGCACATGATGCGGAAGTTCTGTGGACTCACATCAAGAAAAACAATTCAACCGTTTGCACTACATATTGTATCATAAAATAGAATTATTGTTCGTACCATTTTCCTGTCAGAGGGCTAATTCATACTTTCCAACATCCATCTGGGATCCATCCAATTTTTTGTCACGACACAGTAAAAGGCGTTGACAAGTGTTATTAATAAGGTATAATTAGTATATTATATGATTAATGTTTCAATTTTACTCCTTACAGTGGTCTCTGCTACCTATGAATTTGTGTTCCGAAATAAGCAGAAGCTATCGTAAGAATAACATCTATATAATACAGCTCGGAAGACAACAATTCATGCTTACTACTGCCTTTCCTGCTTTTTTGTTTTTTTTTAACTTTCCAGTATTGCTTCCCGATATATGTTAAATTGAAACATGTATATGACACCAAGTAATCAGAGAACCACCACAGTGTTATCATATTGTTAATCTTACACATGCAGGTAGTTTACCACACCATTGCAACTTGGATATTAAACACACAAGTTTTAACGTTAGGCCAATTGTAACACATGTATTACCTGTTAATAGATTAGCTTGTTACTATCGAATATTCATAAACATAGTAAGCGTGTTGTGTATAATAATGATCATGCAATCAAGGAGGGGCCTGCTCAAAAAAAAAAAATTTGTGGTTATCCACCCCCCACCCCCATATTTAAGAAAAACGACAAGTTTGATATTGAACATGCTTTTCTTGCATCTAGTATACGACATGTTTATAATACATATAGTGAAACGCTTTGCAATAGTTTTGTTGGTTCTGCTAAAGTGTCCAAGCTGAACATATTGTGATTGACAGAACATAGCCTCCACGGTAAAAAAGATGCGTATCCAACTGTTTAGGCAAAACAAAATTATAATCAATACATCTTCATGTTCCTGATTAAGAATATGTACAACGTAGCTTGCCAGCAGTTTACAACTATGAGACACCTCTGTGTTGCCTGTTATAGATATAATGAAGGACATTTTCATATACCAGCGTTAAAGCTATACTGTGTGATGCATTTCATTGACAGCAAAATGTGCAATGTCTTTTAGACTAACCTGTTCTTTAAAATTGTTTAGGTTGCAATCTGCAAACGTATGGTTTTATAACAGAAGTAGTGGATTTCGTGGCCCATTTATTGTCACTGATTGACACTGACCTGTGGTAATTAATAAATTTTGAATACTTTCATTTTAAAAGGCAATTGTATTCATAGACAATATGGGTGTAAGGAAGTTAAACAGATATATTATGAGTTCAGAACTAGCAAACATCCTTAAATCAGCTACAAAATAAACTGAAAGCATGATCTACTGCTGCACATGTTAAAAACCATCTTAGTGTTACAAAAATCCATATATGATGTAACGGTGAAAACACATTCAATACACAATTACACATGCAAATATTATGTGTATTCTCTCAGAACCAGGTACCGCATGTATCTACAAATGAAAAGAATGTGCAAACGTATACAGTAAACATTACATACTGTACTGGAAAACAATAGCAGTGGTTTGCCACACAAAGGATAACAACCACATTCGGCACGTATGCAACATCGTTATACATTCGCCTTGTGTCAGGTGTTCTTATCCCTATCCCACAATTTTCAGCTCATCTTATAATGACCCCTTTCTACAGATACACCACAATAACTTGGCAGTTGCAGCAATGAAGATATAAAATGTTTAATTTACATGAAGGGACACTATTATAAGGTGGGTTACAATAGGCAAGCAAATGCCAGCAGGGATGAGTGAGAACACACGATTGTTTAAATGCTAACATGAAATGGGTTAGAAACATAAGTAACGTGAAACGTTATTATAACTGCGACAATGACAGTTTCAGTGCGTTAAGGCCGAGTCCTATTAAATGGATGTGCGAGCAGCGCATTCCGTTCCTCTCCTCCCATCAAAACCTATTGTGCTACTTGAATAATACATTAAATGGATCATTGCTACTCGAAAATCGCGCAACTTCATACCTATACTATCGCATAATGTAACGTGTAATTGTATTTGTCGTGATAACGCAATGGATACCCGCAAAAGCAATAGCAAAGCCGACTGAAGCTTCATCTTGTCCACTGGTTATGTGTTAATTTTTTGCAGGTTCACCTCAAACGACATGCACCCTCTGGCGGACAACGGGAGTATCACCCATCGTATCTGTTGGTGATGAGGAGACACCAGGTGGTCTCCACGGTCCACCTCCTGCCAAAATAACAATACAATGTTTTGTCCTAGACAATTGAAACAACTGTCTACATGTCTTAACTCTATGCCATAATCCCACGGTAAACCACAAGAACAATACTCTCCAGTTGTTTGGTCATACAAAAATACTAAACCAATATTATGATGATGTTTCCATGTTTAGTAAACATGAAGTTGCCGAATAATTCGTTCATACTGACTTGTACACACAGCATATAATGCACTATACCTGTCGGCACGGGCCCCGTATGTCCTGTGTTTGCAAACACATAATTTTTTTCATACATATTGAAATTATCTTACCCTTCACCCCTTATCTGCTAATAACCACACCTATGTAAAAGTGTAAGCACCCCAAATAACACAGGCATCATTTTTTTTCGAGATATGCATGGTGAAAGTTTGAACGTATTACCAATGTCTCAATATCACTAGACCAAGTTAACTTTGTATGTATGAAATTCAACTAACAACTGCACAATGACCACCCAACACTATTGTTTAAAGAACATTTAACCAAATGGTCATGCTGTCTGAAATCAATGAACAGAACTGTATCTACATTACTGAAACATAACACGGGATCAATAGTTACTTAAGCAAGCATTTGAAGACCACACTATTAAAAAACTGTGGTTTACCTTGCAGGGTTTCATGCATACAAGTGTGCAGCATTTGTATATGATAATCAATTGAAATGGAACGATGTCAAGCTTACTGTTTCGTCACAAACCATAATGATTACATAACTCATGATCATAAACCGTTAACAATACTACGAAATGATGCATTAACTAGGTTCATCACTCAATGTGAATTTTTTGACCATATCTAAATACATCAAGGTAACCCATCCTGTTTATGGAATACTGGCGGAATAAAATGACCATTTAACTTTAATGGAATAATCCTGTGTGTGTGCACAATTCCTTTTGACATTGTATATGCTCAGTACCATGTACAGTTACAACATATGTAATTACTTATCAAAAGCTATACTTAGTTGTTGATGCCACACTCAGTGACGTGTGTGGTGACCGGATGCGTTTGAATGAGGAATCCGCCACCGGACACAGTAAGACCATAAAATAAATACACTTACAATCCAACAGTGTGTGAGTTTTCATGATTCTATTTGTTACTCCACAAACCGATGGTCTTCATCTGTGTATTATCCGTTTGCATCTGTCTTCTCTTCCTGGCCTTCTTATCTTCTTCCTGCTTCTGCCACTCCCTGTCTTTTTTTGTGTTCTAGAGGTCCTTTCGTCACTGGCGTCTGGCATGAAAATGAGGACGACAGACGGCTTTTTGTAGGGCTATGATGTCATTTTTGTAATATGGTTCCCCCCACGTCATGATTAGACCGTGAAAATCATGTGAATGGGGCGAAACAAACAATACGATGTCATTGAAAGCAATGACGCAAGACTATCAGATGACTGGGCTTTAATTTCCCTTTAAGATGACATCACACCCACACAGACATGTCCCTCCTCACTGGTACGGTAGCCCATCAAAAATGAATGGAGTTCACACGCTTTGATTGCGCTACCGCACCATGGTGAGGCGGCCCAGCCTGTTTGTTTGGCTGAACTTCCATCTAAAGTCAAATGAAAATACCATTGTGATTGGCTTGGCGCCACTTGGTCGGCGTTTAAATTCTGTTATAATGTTTCTTTTTTATCGGACAACACCACATGATTTCCGCTGACCAATCATACCGTGGGAACAATATGACGAAACGTTGACTTAATATCCCTACAAAAATCTATGCGTCTCATTCCAGCCAGACCCCGAAAGAGCGGGGTCGCCCAAGGTTTCCAAGGGGGTGGCAGAAACAGCTCAGAAACGGCTAAGTGTAAAAAGCTGAAATTTTAGGATCCATAGCTCCGTTCCGGAGGTCCATAGGGCCAGGTTTGTGGGTACCTGTAGTCACTTCTCCGGCACGCTGCAGAACCATCCTTTACCCTCTTGGACCAACCCGACGGAGTATGGACCCCTTTGACAGTTCTGGACTTTTCCCATAACTCCAATGGCGGCCAATCTCCCTTGACCGGCTATGGCAGAAAATCCCCCAGTGACTTCAATGGCGGCGTAGCCCCGTTGAAAGTCGATGGCGGCGGATTCCCATACCACCAACATCGGCGGTTTGCCGATTGAAAGTCTATGGCTGCGAAGCCCGTTGTTTTCATGGGGATTTATGAAAACCCTTGATTTAATTTACAAGCGGCGTTTATTTATTACAATAGGAAAAACGGTTTAAAGGTGTATTTTTGTAACTCCCGGTTCCGAAGGAATTCGCAAATGGACCAATAGGTGTCCCCGTTCCGGCAATTGAAACTGAGAAGTTTGGACCCCGCTGGAACCCAACGAAACCGGATATTTTAATATTGTTTTGTGTTTTTATCTTTAATACTGTGTCCCAAAGGCAGGGATAAACCCAGAGGCATTCCTTTGCATAGGGTAGCATATGGCCAGAGAGGCGACCCAATGTCTATGCCTTAAGTATTTTTCCAAGGATTTTTCCACACCCTCACTGTTTACCCTTAAGGCGGAGACGGTCAACAGAGCAGTCTATAAGTGTCCTATTTTCATCAACCACACAAAGAGTATCTGCCAGGCCAGTCCGTGTAGTAGACTGGCTGGATCCCTGATGCAAATGATGGGATCCAGACATGAACCCTCCAGGCCAACTGCGCATGTGCCATAGCTGGGGGGCATGTATCAAAATGTGTTCCATGTTAGTGAGTGGCCTACAGTACTTGAAACCAATCACCTGTACTTCAGGTTAAGGATGGTTTACAGAAATGTATATAATCTGTGGTACGCCTATTGTTCGGTGTTCTTCTATACCATTCTTTTATTGGCTGAGAGAAATGCTATGCAATGTCTGGCATGCCAAGGGTCTTTTCTGGCTTTTCGTGTCCTTGGGATGAGGAATAATGTTTGTATGACTGCCAGTCCAGATGTGACTGTTTCATCATTTCCCATCTTTAAGTAAGTGTCTATATTTTCTGAGTATTTGTACATTCTTGTGTGGTTCCACCACCTTTATCAAGGAATAAATTACATTTGATCATATCTAAGTCTCGTACCATTCAACCCCCTTATATATTATATATATATTTTGGTGTAAAATTCAGCCTGTCATATTCACCGGCCTGTAAGTTCCACCGAACTGTAACTGTATGTTTAGGGCGGCGTGTGGGGATATGTGTGTTTTACATTTCCAATTTTTCTTAGGGAGAATTGTCCACTATAAGATGCTATAACGCCTTAACACATTCAATGTCTTGACAATAAAAGTAAGATCTGAAGCTGCTGTAATGTAATTTTAAGTAAATTGTGGGGTGCGGGAGAAGGGTGACTCTGAAATGAAACCGCATTGATTAATGGCTTGGACCACTACTTTTCCAACTACAGCCCACGTCATGGGGCCGCGATGCCATTATCGCCGCCATCTTTATATAGCCCACGTAGCGTCATGGGCCCTGTACTCGGGAAAACAAACAGGGTGTTTCTGAGGCAGAATGAAAGGTTTCTCCTCGTTGTGCACCCTGCTCCCGCACACTATTATTAAAATGTCTCATTAATATAGCTTCATTGCATTAATGTTAGCCGTTACGGGAATGTTTTTTTTTTTAGGTATTGTTGTTTTCCTAATGTGTACATGTGCTGTGGGCTCCCGAGTTGAACCGCATTGTTCAGCCTCAGGAGACCCAAATTCATGAGATATGGCCCCGTTTTGGTGCCGGTATCCCCCTCACTTGTACATTTTCCCCGCATCATGAGACCGGGACATTCAAATCTACAGGGGATAGCCGGCAACCCCATAAAGGGGCCCTGTATCTACAGAAGTAGGGTAGGGTCCACGAGGCTGAAACTAAGCTTTCAGCTCAGAGACCCCTGCACATCTACAGTATTCTAATAAAGCATGTTTTGTACGCATGATCACCCACCGAAATAGCCCTTCATTAGAGACGCTTGCTTTCTCCATTTGGATCTTAAAGGCAGCTATGTTATATTATTTGTCGCTCCCCCAAGTATGATGACATCATCAGGCGCCTGTTTAACAACAGGAGGTGCTCGAGAGAAATTGAATTATTACCACCTACTGCGGGCAAAATCTTTGGTCCAAGCTTGAGTAGACGCATATGTCTCAAACCATTTAACGGCCAAAAAACATTGTATCACCTCTCCTCTCCTCACATTAACACACTTCTTTGTAGATCACCAAAACCCTGTGTTCCATTTGTGACGCTACTTAAACAGAGTTTTGGAGATTTGAAAACAAAATTTCCGCACACATATTGATATTCTTATACGTTTCATATTACATATACTGCGCCGGCAGCTTTTATATTCGAAGTAATCACCGCTTGTATCTGGCATGTTCCTTGTCTGCCACGCTGTCACCCGGAGCCATCCTGGTTCCCAGCCAGGGTCCAGCCCGCTGACGCGCGGTTGATGTGTTTATTGATAATGGTTCGGAATTTTAATAGGCTGCAATGCTTCGCGGTCCGCCAGAATGGCATAAATTCATAGATGTAATCGCCGAATCAGTAATGTGTCGGCTTGCAGGTGTTTCGTTTAAAAGATAACCGTACCACAGTGTGACTAATTGTACTGGCCTGGTCTTGATACTGAAGGGAAAGAGGTTGTCAAAAATGTATCAATTTTAGTCCTTTCATATAAAAGAAAGACAAAGACCGCAGTTTCAGTTTGTCTTACACTATTCTCCAGAGACCCACCTCCGCCATGAGTGGTTTCAAGTGCAGCCTGCTTTCCAAAAACCGACATAAGTTTATGCATATTTGATATGGGCCGCTATTAATGCACCAGATTGGTACGATGCAACAGTTGCTCAAATTTTCAGTATTTTTATCGAAAACTAGACTTTATTCACAATTTTCGCCAACTCCTCATACGTGGAAGCGGCAATAAGGAAAGGGTTATTAGTGACCCCCCATTTTTCTTCAAATCCACAAAAAAAACAACCAAAATTCATCGTTCAGAAAAACCAAAACAACCCAACGTATTGAGCCCCATTCGTTGGAGGGTATTGGTGTATGTCAACCGATTTTTGTTTTTTTCCCATAATCTATGATCATGGAGGCACAAAAGGCAAAGGTTCCGTGTTACAACCAATAAAGAAGCGACAGTCGCTGCCACAATGCACCAGCACCAGCACAGCAACGGCTTCCAAATGACGGTCCCACTGTCAGTGACAACCCTGAGCCTGAGGCTGAGCTTAATTTGCGTGCATTTTTGATGTACTTGCAATGTACTAAGGCGATTCCCAGCCTCACCTGCCTGAACTACAGGTGGACTAGTCCCGCTGTCCAACTAAATCGACGTGTCTGATGAAGAAGCTGACCGGCAGGTGGACCCGGCGCCGGCGCAAGCTGAATGGGAAAATTCAATGGTGAGAACTGTCTTGTTGCCGTAATTATTTTGGTGGGGCTGGCTTGGGGACTTCTTTAGGGGGCTGAAACCATTACTGGTACTGTTACTGTACATTTAACCTTTCTTTTTGTTTTTTCTAGAAAAGAAAACGGCTAATGGGGGGATTTCGATGGGTATATTTACTGTATTGCTGATGTTTTCCGGCCGTACAGTATACTTTGTAATAAACCCTAATAAATAAAACTCTATGCATTTCTTCTAAAGTGTTCAGTATCGTGTCCATTATTTTTCTTCCACAGTAACTGTCCAGTGGGTATAGCAGTGCCTAACATCTATGGGCAAAAAGAAGTTTGTCCTAGGTGGCCCTAGAACGAAGTTCCACGCCACAATTGCCGTGACCTTACCACGGACCCTAAGTAGTTCCCACGCCAATTGCGCGATAAATTTAAAATAACCCGTTTGTGGGTCTGAGGGCGGGTTGACCTTTTACCTGTTCCTCGTGCGGGGGACCCTTGCCATAGTGCAAAATATCAGCCTTGCCGAACCCCGGAACCGGAGGTAACAAAAAAGAACGTTTAAAAGCACATATACCAAAGTGGCTTTTTTCCTGCCATGCAAGTCAATGGCAGAAACCTGAACTTTTAACATCACCCTGACTCCGTTCTGTTCCAACGAGAGTGTCGCATTTTGCCATGCAATCCTAGGCCGCAACAGGAATCACATTTGACCGAATCTGAGCCCTCTGGTTTACAGAACTGAATTGTGGGTTCCAGGTTCTGCTCATTCTGACTTAGCCGTTCAAAGCTTTCTCCGCCATTGCGCTCAATGGTAGGACCCTCCTCGCTGGCGTGACCCTTTCCGCCTCGCCGCCATTACTGCTACTGCTCGACACTGTTGGGGTCAAGTGAGGAGTTCCTAACATCTAAGGGCCAAATAAATTTGTATTTCTAGGTGCTCTAAACACAAATTTCCCACGCCAATTGCCGTAGTTTCCTATTCCAATTGCCGCGACCAAGCCAGTTAAAAAACAGTGCAGCCATCCTCTACATTACATTTGTACACTAGCAAAGGGAGCAAATGGAACAATTTGAGGCAATCAACTTATTCTTTTATTGGTGAGTCAGTACAACAAACATTATTACACATAACAGTACAGTACTGTACAATTTGAAACATTTAAGTGCACAGCATTCAAAACAATCACACACAATAATACATCTGCAGCCTTTATTAAATTCTTCTGCCACAAAATATTTTTGGTGCATGGGACAAAGGGAGTTAAAGTGACTTGCTTTTTATGTTGCTGTATTTGGGGGTGTCTTGGGGTTTATTCATCCAATTATTTATGGATGAACTGCTTTTGAAATTACAACATACAACTGCTGTTAACTTATTCAGCCACACACCTCCAGAGTTTTTTAATCCTCCCTACAAGCATTTGCATTTGTATTCTTTAATTCCGCCCTACCGAGCTACGAAAACAGTACGCCTGCGTCTAATCACACCCATCCCCCTCCCCCAACCCTTAAGGCCTGTTGTTTGAACGTTAAAATGCTTTCGAAAATCCCTCTCGAATTTGAAATGTATCTGATGTGCACAGCACTGTGATATTGAGAGTACACTGAGACAGTATTTCAATCGGGTGTGAAAATAGTTTTTCAGCCACTATGGTTTACAGTCACAATGTTTTTAATACAAGCAGTCATTCTTTAATATCTTATAAAATAAAATATATAAATCCTGGTAAAACATTTTTTATAATAAATAAATAACATAATTTATTGGTGCCCTGTATGGGTGCTGTCATGATGGATATTAGTCAGGAATTGAAATAAAATTTATTTTATTTTATCAGGAACCAAAAAATAACAATATAAAAATAATCAGGAATAATACATACATTAAATGCATCTTTATAAAGTTATTTGCAGCATAAATTGTATAACCATTTGGAAAACATTTGTAAAACATGGGGAACATGAAGTATGCCACATTTCTAAACTATTATTTAATACTAAGTATATCAGTACAGTACTGTAATGTACGTATTATATCCTGTAACTGTATATACTGTATAGTAAAAATTAATTTTTAGTCTTTATCTTTTCCTCATTCTGGTCTGGCAGTACAGTATTTTCATTGAGAGAGGAGAGTTTGTGACATCATTGCTGCTGTTTATATACTGGGTACATTTGACTGGACAAGCAGATTGAGTGGACACAACCCCCCCATCTCCCCCTAGGCCATCGTTTTCCCTGGAACGCAAGAAACAAAAAAAGTTGTGCAGTTACTGTGGACTGTATATGGCTGAATACATTGTGGCTGGTGCAGCTTTGTCTGGAAAGAACAAAAATGGGGCATTTTTACTGTAGTAGGGCAGTTACTGTAGTACGTCAAACTAGTTACTGTTATACTGTACCGGAACTACGGTTACTCTACTACTGTTAAAAATTCTATTACTGTAACCTGTGGCTGTGCTGGCTCTCCTCGTGTAAAGGAAAAAACTAACTACTGTAATCAGTACTAGTACTCTTACTATCTGGAAGAAAAAAATCTTTGCCATACTTACCTGTAACATAAGGTACTTACAATACTACAGCACAATACTACTTTCCTGATGGCTTGCCCATTACGCGCGATGACAATGGGCAACAACAGTGGCAATATGGTCTAATATATTTATTGCCAGCGTTCCACTGTGAGAACAATCGTTCAGAAATCAGTATGCCTTTCAACAACTCGTCCCTTTTTGGAGGGTTCACCTCTTTTCCCGGATATGGTCCTTCAGCTGATGCCAACCAATTCGATCGTATTGAGTCTGGCGACCTGTCATTGGAACGAAAGGAAATTGGTTTAAGACTAAACAGTGGGGAACAAAAAATGGACAAACGGTCTAACGTTACTTACTCCGCTGGCGTCTTCAACCCAGTTATCCGAATCACGGATATGCTCCGTTGACGCAGTGTGCTTGGATCGTTGTCCTGGGTAGAGAGCGGTTGACCATGGGGAAAGTCACGTGTTATGTAATTTGCACTATCTCGGGCACATGTTGTCTTTGTCTTGGAAGAAAGCTTTTATTCATGATTCCTATAGCAGAAAAGAAAAGTGCTCAAAAAACGTGCACAATAGTACAGTCAGTCAAGGTAAGGCCCCAGCTAGTCAAGTACATTGCTTTAGGCGACATTATATTTATCCAATTTTTACCTTCAGATGACAATGCCATCCCGGCCCACGCCTAGAAATGGCACTCCCACCCACAAATGCAGCTTTCACAGGGTGTTTGTCCGGCGGCTTCAGATAACGTCCTTTTTTGTGAACTCAAATCGTGGCAATCCTCTTCCAGCGACACAGTAGACTCATCAGTGCTAGTGTGCAATCCTGGAAGTCTCTCCCCACTGTCGATCCATGCCTGAAGGCCTTGCAGCACTCTTGTGATTTGTTTGTGTCCCGTATCATGGGGTACACTCATTAATGACAAATGAATAAAAAAATTTTTTTATCGGCAGCAGTGCAGTACAGTTTGCTAAACAACACACTTTTACCTTACCCTCCTGTACTGTCCAGTACTACCTCACACGTCCATATTTCCCATCCAATTGCTGTCTCTCAATCTTCTTTATATGCTGGTCTCGGATACGTCAGATTGTGCTTTTCCTGCAGAGTGTTTTTAACAACACCCTTATGCACTGCTCTCATCAATTCTTCTCACTGTATTTTGTCCACCAGAAAGAGTTGTCTCCCTACAGTAAAGAAATATATTGTTTTATTAATATCAGCATATAAAATGTATATACTGTACATATAATTTGGAATATGAAATAAATTGAAATATACAAAAAATATAGACTGCTGTACTATAAATATAATCTACACAATAATATACTGTTGGTAATAATAAATCTACACCTACTGTGTATATACAGTTGTAAGATTATTGAAATAATCACAAAATGTATACTGCTTTAATATAAATATAAATAGACCAACTACTATACTGTATGTTGTAATATAAATCAACGAGAAATAACCACAGTAGTACAGTAGAATACAAACTTTACTGTATATGTACAGTACAGTTTTCTATATGTTTTTTTTTGTTAAGTTTTATAAATATACTTACACGTTCTGGGTTTAACCGTGGTGCTTTTTGCCCGGTTCTCTGTTTTTGTCCATGTCACCATGATAGCTCAGGTGTTTAAAAATGGCACAACGATGCCAGAAGTAGCTACGCAGCATTGATAGCACATTCGGTGTCCCGTTCCTGTACATTCTCCTAATTTCGCATGCTGAGGCCTTAAGAAAATCTTTTAACAGGCATTACTGCGAGTCGAAAGAAATACAAACACAAGAATGTAATTCGATGTTTTAGTCGATGTGTATCTATGTGCCTGTAATCCACAAAATGGATGGGGTATTTATACGGTAATGATCACACGCCCACTTTCAACACCTGTACTGGCCGCCATGCATAAATGTCACACACTTTGCCTAGGCACCACTCATGTCTTATCTAACTTGCCCTTGTCCAGATACTGTACTTGCATTGTGGCCACCTTGCGTCCATGTAGCATCCCGGTTCTATGGACGCAAGTACCAACTCACCTCTGCCGTGCTGTCATGCTGAAAAAGCGACAGGCAGGTATCCGTTTTCCACGCCATGGAAAGCACCAGGCTAAGGCCAATAAATAAAACCTTCCTGCTGACCCCTACCAAAGGTTAAGGTTTCTTAGACGTATCCTCCATTATTTGAAGAAATATAGGTGGATTACTCCGACACAACGAATGCAGCCAACCCATCGGACCGCAGACCACTTCCTCCCATATGCTCGATTCGACGACTCTGCTGTAGCTGTCCCGGCAATTTTCTTCATCCGTCTTTTCCCCTCCACCCCCATCTTCTTCTCAAAAACTCTCGGTTCCAATCTACTATGGGTCACTGTCTCCTTTGCGTCTTAGACGACTCTGCTTCTCGCCGGAAATCCCAAGGTCACCTCGTCCATCCTCTTCGATACGCTGCCGCTTCTCCTCTACCCGGGTATCCACAGGTCCCTCCTCCACTCTCCAGTCATGACTCTTCTCTCTCTCCTGGAAACCCCCATCTCATCCTCCATTGCACCTCATCCCCCCAGATGTCCTATACGCCATGCATCAAGAATCAGCACTGTTGAAACCGATGCTGAATGGGATAAGTGGGGATCTCCCCGGTAATTATATTGTGCTGGCAAAGATCGATCTGCTCGGTAGACCATGTTAATGTGGAAGCCAACGGATGGGCTTAACACAATGGCGCAACGATGATCAACGGATGGAGAAGATGCGGCTGACTTGCGGCATACTTCTTTGCTCGGTGTAATGCCCCTGTTTCCTCCCCAACGCCAGAGGCATGGGGGTTACATTGATGTAATGAAATGGGACCTTCGCCCCCCTTCATCATCACCCAGCGCAACCCCCATCACACAAGATGTATTTACTGTTGCCGTTGAGGATGACTGACACTACCGCGCAGTAGACCACGCCGGAGACACACGGTGACCAGACAGGAGGAAAAGCTTCTTCCCAAACATCCTAACATCAACCGACCCGTCCCTCAAGCACACCGTTCCGCAAAAGACCTACACCGCTCGCATTGAAACAGGCCGCCCGAGACATCACCCTGTGCTTTCCTGCCACCGGGGCTCAGGGAGAATATAGGGTGATGAGTGGCTGGTGCACCCCACAAGTATCCCTTGATCATTGTTTAATCACCTGTTCCCTACACGTGTACTGCGATTGTGTGTTCAAAGTGAACTACGAAGGAAATCGCGTTAAAATTGCCCTATCCTGCCAATTTAAGGAAAACATTGTGGAATAATGCAGCGCTTTTATACAGTTACGAATCCTGTATAAAAGGCGTTAGGAGACTGCATTAATGGCGTTTTGCGCTTCAAGGAATCGGGCCATGGATGGACAATGTGGAGGATTTCTGTCAGTGAGACCCATACTGTTGTGCTAAACTGTATTGTACTGGACATGTTTTGCCCTACAGTACCGTGCTGTAGCTTAAACAAGGAGATGTTGATGTTTGTTTTTTTTCCCAGGACATGCACACTCCAGGCCCCCTGAGGGCCCCACAAACAGGCCGTTTTCACGTTGCCCCTGAAACCTGGCCCTGTTTGCTGCCCTCTAGGACGGAAACTGGTGCAGGTCTGACTGACAGTTTGCGCACCTCCCCCTGTACTGTACTGTAATACTACTGGTTTCTTTAATAGGAGATGTTAACTTAAAATGTCACTTTAACTCCCTTTGCATTGTACAGTATGTACTGTAGTGTAAATAAATTTTTTTTTGTACTGACTCCACACCAATAAAAGAATAAGTTGAGATTGCCTCATTCTTAAGTCCTTTGCTCTTCCTTTTCCAGTGTAAACAAATGTAACTGTATAGTCTTCTGCCCTGTTTTTTAACTGGCTCGTCGTCGCAATTGGCGTAGGAACTTTGGCAATTGGCGTGGGAACTAGGTCAATTGCGTGGGGAACTTCTTTTTAAGGGCCCCTAGAATAATCCAATATATTTGCCCCTAGATGTTAGGAACCCCTCACTTGAACCCTAACAGGTCCGAGCAGTAATGGCGACGATAAAGGTCCGGCCGGCGAGGAGGGTCAAACCATTGAGCGCATGGCGGAGAAATCTTTGAACCGGCTAAGTCAGAATGAGCAGAAACCTGGAACCCACAACTTCGGTTCTGTTCGACCTAGAGGGCTCAGATTCGGTCACCATGTATTCCTAGTTTTGCTGTAGGCTTGCAATTGGCAACTTTTGAACCCCTCTCGTGGCAACAGACTGCGTCCGGGTGTGTTACAGTTCAGGTTGCTTCTGCCATTGATCTTGCATGGCAGAACAGCACTTTGCTAATGTGCTTTTAAAAAAACTGTCCTTTTTGTAAACCCTCCGGTTTCCGCGGGTCGTGCAAGGATGAATATTTTACCATTTTTGTCTATGGCAAGGTCCCCCCGCATGAGGACCAGTAAATTTCAACCCGCTCAGACTCATATAACATGTTTATTTTACAT
The DNA here is from genome assembly GCA_036426205.1 of Ascaphus truei. Taxonomy (NCBI): domain Eukaryota; kingdom Metazoa; phylum Chordata; class Amphibia; order Anura; family Ascaphidae; genus Ascaphus; species Ascaphus truei. The sequence goes on along the minus strand of WSYH01000147.1, from coordinate 191,921 downwards.
TTTATCGCGCAATTGGCGTGGGAACTACTAGTGTCGCGGTCAAGTTCACGGGCAATTTGCGTGGTAACGTCTGTTCTATACTGGGCACCTGAACAAATTCTTTTTGCCATAGATGTGTAGGCACGTATACCACTGTACATAATACTGTGGCAGACACAAATATGACACGATACGAACATGTAGAATAAATGCATAGTTTTATTTCGCGGGTTTACACATCTCCTGAGAAAAACAAAAAGAAAAGTTTTAATGTACAGTATGGTCAACCCCCAAAGAATTACCCATCCGCCCCCCACCAAAATAACTATGGCCAACAAGACAGTACTCACCATAGTATTAAAATATTTCCCCAGATGTTAGGAACCCCCTCACGTCACCCAACATGTCCGATCATGTGCAGTACGTATGTACTTTTAAATAAAATTAAAATATTCAATTTTCCTATTAACTACTGCAACGGCACGCAACAGACTGTTTACTGTAGTTTGAAAATCCGCGAAGGTAATTAGAAGATATCTTCAGACACACTCGCACACACCTCCCATGTTTTTTACACAGAATTGTCAGTAATGCAGCCAGCGGGAATAAAATGCTTAAATTCCGGGCGCGAAATAAACGCAATAAACACTCTCGGGAGAAACGTTTACTACTAACCTCACATCACCGTGATATTCCGAAATTCGCCGGAACTAGCCAACTACTTCGAATAAAGTTGGGTCGCCACTGTTGTAATACTTTTCATAATGCATATATGTAAGTTAAAAAACACATGTAATACAACAACTTTATCATTACTACTGTGACTTACACATGTTACTCTTCTTTTATTGTACGAACTGTTTACAACAAACTATGTTACTACCAGATATTACCCTTAGCAAATTCACCTTAACCCCACCCATGCTTAACCACATAAACCACAAAGAACTGTTACTATCGATAACGCAATCAAATCCTGAGAAAAAGAATAAGCAGTTAATTTCCTCTAACCTCACAAAAGGTATATTTTTGCACTTGTAAACATATATACATTATTTACCTGCGATGTCGTTGTTTAATTTCATTTAAAACGTGTCTCAACACCACTGCTGTCGTTCATTTTTCTCCACAAGATGCACAGTATGTTCTTCTTCTAATGAACTCTCTTATGTCAGCATCTACTTATGGCTGATTGGCAATATTGTGCAAATTCAGCAATGCATATAACTATGTCTGACACCTGTGTGGGCGTATATTGAAGCGCCACCAGAGTGGAAATAACAACCTGAATCTGCTTTTGAAACACTCAAATGTTCCTCTCTAATGACAGACCTTGTAGTGATGTGGGCCACATTGTATATTTGCTCTGCTGCTGTTTGGTGGAGTTCCCAATGGTGTTAACACCACGTTCTACATCCATATCCAATCACCTATAGTACAGATAAATACGCCGAATGTGAAACACATGGCAAGCTTGTATGAATTTGTTTAGGGCACAAAGGTCTTTCATTTTTCAATCCACGGACGTGGTCAGTGTTATTAATGTCCGATTACATATATGTGTTTCATGTAGATTGAAAAGGCTGGCCTGTGTTTCTGTGAGTGCAGTGTACTGTATGTAAATGTGGGGGGATCCCGTGTAAATAACCACACCCACACCCACTACCCACTACCCACGGCCCCTCCGCTGCTTGCTGCAAAACCGAGACAAAAATTAAAACATACAAAGTAATGTCCCTTAACCCCTTAATCACCATAGCGGTTATTAACCTCTACAGTCATTAAGGGGTTAACCCACCCTCACCCACCACTCGGGACGCCTACATACACTCCCACACTAACCCCCCCACACTAACCCCCCCACCCGTGAGGCCTAACCACCCACCCTGGGGGGGGGTGTTTCCCACAACGGTATGTGGTAGGAGGCCTCACTTGTGGGTAGTGGTGGGTGGTTAGGCTCACGGGGGGGGGGTTAGTGTGGGAGGAGTATGAGGCATCCCGAGTGTGGGTGAGGGTGGGTACCCCTTAAATGACTGTAGACGTTCAATAACCGCTATGGTGGTATTAAGGGGTAGGGGACATTAACTTTGTATGTTTTAGTTTTTGTCTCCTGTTTTGCAGCAAGCATGCGTGAGGGGCCGTGGGTAGTGGTAGTGGGTTGTGGGTGTGGTTTTTGACCCAGGATCCACCCTCCCCAACACTTACATACAGTTACACTGGCCACTCACCAAAACACAGGGCCAGACAGATTTTAACTGACCATACAAATAGGGGGAGGGGGGCTTACACGAGATTAGTCAACAAGGTAAATTTAGGCAGACACAAAAGGGGGGTGGTGGGTTTTACCATAGTATTACTGAAAGGCAGGGAAGCTTCACCACAATAGGGGGAGGGTTTTTTACATAGTTACATGAAGGCAGAGGTTTAAAACACAACAAGGGAGTGTTTTTTTACATAGATTCCGTGAAGGCAGGCAGGTTTCAAACACACAATAACAATAGTATGTCATGTAATTTATTGTTTTGTTATTTTAAAAAATACACAGGGGGTGTACGTATGTTGTTTTATTGCAATGTTATGGGGGGCAACTCACATGTCCCCAATATACATGCTATCTGCTGTCATTGCGGCTATCAGCTAAGGTAATGAGCAGCATTTCTGTATTTTTAATAAATTGTGGCGGAGCGGGTCCCTGAGGCATTAATTTCAGCTCAGGGCACCCCCTGCTCATGTACAATTTTATTAAAATACCATAATCTGCTTCATTCCATAGCACATAGCCGACTAAGTAAGGCACGATTGTTTTTTATATATGTTTTTTAATTATACTGCTTATGTGAAGGTAATAAATGGCGCTAACTCTAATTAGGTGTACACTTAGCTATATAGTGAATTATTAACAAAATCAATTGATTAATCACAATATTACATGTGCTCAAATACTTGCAAATAATATTAAAGAAGTTCAACCCCCCTGCTCAACCCGGCTGGTGGGACTGTTTCATCCTAGTCCCACCAATGTCACTTCTCGTTGTAATCCAGGGGAGCATGGAGGGAAATAGACAAAAAGACAAAAAACAATCTAAGTGTAGACGGGACGAGAGCGGAAGGTGACGTACCGGTGGAGAATGAGAGGCCAGAATCATCCACCCAGAGGCAAGCTCCATGCAGTACTTTGCGAACATCTGCTAATGGGAGTCTACACCCAAAGAAGAGGGAGCCCACGAGGAAACAGCCCGAGAAGAAGCGCCGTCCACCGCCGGAGACACACAGTCCCCATAGAGAGGTGACTACCCTAGTCACTCGGAGAGGCGGTGAGCCTGAACTACAACTTCTCTCACTCCTTGATCACAATGATTGTGAAACATGCTTAAATTACTTGTTTTTAATTTTTATGTAAGTGTTCATTTTTTATAAACCCTATAATAGTCCGAGTTTTATATTGTACTGGTCTGCACCTAGGTAATCATTTCTTTTACATATACACGGTTGCTGAGCGTGAGAATGGAGACCCATCACTGAGTGGAGAACAACATTCCTAGCAGAACCATTGTGTGATCAAACACGCTTGATTTTTTAACTTACATCTTTGAAGTAGGCATCACATACGAGCCAGACAAGACATAGAATTTTACAGCAATTTAAAACTGTCTCACTTAGATGTTTTTGTTCTTTTTGTTTCTATTTCCCTCCAGCTCCCCATGGATTACAACGAGAGTTTTAACTTATACCGTAACAATTGTGCAGAGGTGGCATCCGGAGTTGACAGCGTTGGTTTGCAGTCCGGGGACCCCCTGCTCCCCGAGATCACGCCCTTTGGGGGTGCCGGTAATCCCCCTCTGCCTTTGGTGTTAGAGGCCAGCGATCACGTATCGGGGCCTCCCTTACACGCAGAGGGATCCTGCACCACTCCATAAAGGTGGCTGTATCTCGGGAGCAGGGGGTCCCCCGACCTGAACAGCCGAGGTTCAGCTCCGAACCGCTGCACATCTACACTATAAGTCCAAATGTAATTCTAAATGGTATTTATTTATTGATTTATTTATTATTTATTTAGATTTATTTATTTATTTTTTGGACGGCTGCTGTTGTGTGAGTTTTTTTTTATTGTGGGTAGTGGGGGGGTGAAGGTCTTGCGGGGGGTAGCGAGATGCTTAACCCCTTCATGACCGTACGTTTAGAACTGCTACGGTCGTGACAGGGTTAAGTGCATGCCCCGAACCCCCGCAGTCGCTAAACTCACACCAAGTCGCAAATCACCCCCCTCACCCACCCCCGCTAACCACTCCAACTAAGCGGGCCGGTGAGTTAACCCCTTCTTGCCTTAGCGCTATACGCTAAGGTATGAAGCCAGCATTTCTGTATTTTTGAATAAAATTGTGCAGGGAGGGGGTCCCTTAAGCATTAATTTCTGGTCTCGGACCCCCTGCTCACTGTTAACATATATTAAAATACAGAAATGCTGCTTCTTTTCCATAGCACATAGCTGCTAAGGTAAAGAAGATTCTTTATTGATGTGTTGTGTTTTAATTTCTATACTGTACATGTGCAGGGTCTCCGATGCAGACCGCTGTGGTTTTGAGGTCTGGGGACCCCCTGTTCTCCCACGATACGGCCCCTTTAGGAGTGCCGGTATCCCTCTGCTTTGGGTTACAGGCTGCGGTCACAGTGTGATCGGCGCCTTCAAACGCAGAGGATACCGGGCCACCATCATAAAGGGGTGGCTTATCTCGGGACAGGGGGTCCCCCAACCGGAACCAACGAGGTTCAGCTCCCGAGACCGCCCTGCACATCTACACTATAAATAAAATGTAATTTTAAAAATATTATTTATAGTCATTTTTTTTATTTATTTAGATTTATTTATTTATATTTTTTGGCGAGCTGCTGTGTGTGGAGGTTTTTTTTATTGTTGGTAAGCGGGAGTGGGTGAGGGGGTTATTAGCCCAATGATGGTTTGTTTAAGGCTTTGCTTGGGGTATCGGGAGGCTTAACCCCTTCATGCCGTAGTCGTTAATTAACTGCTATCGGTGTGAAGAGGTTAGAGTGCACCTGCACCTCCCCGCAAGTCCAAACTCACACCCAGGGCCAAATACCCCCCTCACCACCCCGCTACCCACAATAAGCGGGCACACGGTTGGGGAGTTAACCCCTTCTTGACCTTAGCGGCTATACGCTAAGTAATGAGTCAGCATTTCTGTATTTTTAATCATATTGTGACGGAGCAGGGGTCCTGACATAATTTCCTGGCTACAGGCACCCCCTTGCTCCTGTACAATATTATTAAAATAACAGAATGCTTGCTTTGTTTACGTAGGCACATAGCCGCTCAAGGTAAGGAACGAGTGTTATTGATCTAATGTTTTTATTCATACTGTAGAATGTGTCAGCGAGGGTCTCCGGACAGAACCGCTGTGTTTTAGGTCGGGACCCCCTCTCCCGAGATACAGGCCCTTTAGGGGTGTCCGTATCACCCTCTGCTTGGTTTAAAACAGCCGCTGTCACGTGATCGGCGCCCTTTAAACGCAGAGGGATACCAGCACCTCATAAAGGGGCTGTATCTCGGGAGAGCAGGGGGTCCCCACTAAACCAACGCGGTTCAGCTCCAGAGACGCCCTGCATATCTTACACTATAATACAAAGTGTATTTTATATAATTTTTAATGTGCCGATGTTTGCGCAGAAGAGGCCAGCGTTTTCTCTCTGCTTGCCAAACACTCTCGCCCTCCCGGCCTATATATCATTGATGTGGCCATATACGTACTGTATGTTTATGTAGGGTTATATATATTATATACTGTACATATACATATATATACTCTGCATACCATTCATGAATTTAATGCATCCTGGCGGTCCACGCGAAGCTTGCACTCTAAAGTACAATCCTGACATTATCAACTTACACATCAACCGCGCGTCATCCTGGCATAGCCGTCTGGCTGGGAAGCAAAGGAGCCCGGCATGCTCTCCGGGTGCAAAGAGTGGCATTCCAGGAACATGCAGGTACATGTCCAGTTATTAGTAGAATAAAGCTGCGCATCAGTAGGTAATGTTTTAATTTATGGCATCACATGTTTCAATTTAATGCGCATGAGCTTTATGGTTAATCTCTGATACACCAGTCCAACCCTGAGGATATCTTTTTGCATCCTATCCCCATCATTGACTCTCGTTTGCTCCCCCAAGGGTTAGTTAATACCCCATTTTTATCTTTGAGTGTATTATATTTATAGATGTATTAAACTTTTTGTTTTTTGCCGCTGTTTCGCTTTTAGTTTCTTGGATAAGGTAATTCTTTACCTTATGCCTAAGAAACATAACAACTTGGTTATAAGTGCAATAGATAGGGTACCTTTGAACTCCTTTGTTCACATCTCTGTTCTACAGGAGGTATTGGTAATATATTTATTAACTTGTGGAAATATTAATAAATATCGGTGTTCGTGGGAGCGTATAAACAAAAAACAAATTCTCGCCTTTAACTACTAATTTCATATTGAAGCGTTTAGTAAGGAATATCACTTGATTGAATTTGAATATCCATCCATCGGATCTTTCACTAAAATACATAGGAAGGGTGATCACTCCATGTAATTTATACCATTAAGTTCACATGATTCATACATGTATATACATACATACATACATACAATACATACATACTACCTACATACATACATACCCATATATACCATATAAAAAATAGAACATTCCTTACCAGGCTTTTGAGGAATAGCACCTATCTTCCACGTTTCTGCGCAGTGCCATCTGCTCTGTATACAAGTACTACAACACATATATCTATAATATCTATAGATATCTATATATATATATATATATATATAAAATATATTATATTATTATATAAATATATATATATGATAATATTATAACGTATGTGACTATGTAACAATGAAATGTTTAAGGGTTAACACAAACATGCCAACTAAAATACCCACTTCTCTCTCAAATCCCAATACTCACCTTGCATTTGAAAATCACAATATTTATAGCCACTATACACACAATACTATTCAAAATAAATTAATTCTCAAATCTTCCAATCAATAAATGCCAATCAAAACATTGAATTTACATGTATACTGATATGCAACATCTGTGCATTATGACCTATTCCATCAATGTACATAAACTATTCGCAAAAATATACCAATTCCATACAACTGTATACTATTTAAACCAGCAAGTACAACAGAAATAAATTACCATTAATTAATCAAATCAAAACAATTAAAATACCATCCAACATCAATTACACAAGTAACTATTTAAAATCCTTCAACAAACTATTTCACAAAAAAAGTTCCAATCAGACAAAATATAACGACCAAAAATATCCACTATAAAAAAGCAAGCTCAACCTTGAACCAGAAGGGTAGGGGGGGGGGGGGGGGCGGGGGGGAAAGCAAACAACAAACCAAAAATTATTCCTATTCTACAATCCACGATCCCATTACAAACCACCCCCCCTAGAAAACGTCCCACATCTCCATCCTGAGTCACGAACCGTACAAAGTTTGGTACAATATACTAAAGTCCGCGGCGACCAACGCAATCAATCCAGCAAACATCACTCTAACTGTGATTCTCCTCACACGAGAACTAAGACAAAAACACGCGAAGCTAAGTCACGTTTCATTGAAACCATATATGGAAACGGGAGAAGGAGGACGTGAACTAATTAACTTATCATACGAGATAAGAAAGGCAGGCTCTCTGCCTCTTCGCCAAGCACTTTCTAATAAAGGTCCACTAAACCCGGTTAAAATCCACCGGCAAAACAGAGACGAATGAATAGTATCAACACGAGATTAAACAGCACGTCAAACCTACGTCAAAGCATTGTTCCCCCTAAACCACAAAACGTGTGTGACAAGCTGCCTGCGCCCCTCCTGCTTCCGTCCTGAGCTCGAAGCGCAGTCAATATTTAAAAAAAAAAAAACTCTGTAAAGTTGACAAAATTTATACATTTCTTTGTTAACTTACCATTATCTGCCCACTCAACTGACTCTCCGTTGACACCAAGCTCCTCAAACCAGATCGCACCAATCCACCACGCACTAGCAACGGAACCCACTAAACTAAAAAACAAAAAAAATAAACCAGTGTTTTGTTTTTGTATCCAACGCGTAACGGTGTCTTCCATCTATGTTCTTCTTCCGTACCTTCTGGGGTCCTTCTTGCTTACCCTTTGGCTGCCACACGCCCCCCGGTCCTCTTCCTCTTCCACGGGGTTCCGTCCCTCTCCCTCGGCGTCAGCAGCTTTCACATAGAGAACGACAAGGCCTTTTATAGGCCTATGATTCCCACATTTTTCGTCATATATGGTTCCACGTGCCACTGATTGGGCCGTGAAAAATTCATGTGATTTTAGAAGAAAATAATTGAGGCGTCATTGAAAGTGAACTGACGTCATCCAATCAGAATGTCTGAGCTATCATTTTGGCCTTTAATATGACATGATCCAAAAGATGGCCACCCTCAACAAATTGGTACGGTATCCAACTCAGAGCAATGGGAACTAAATTCCACCTCGATTGACTGAATTACTATGTAATAGGCTTTTGATGATGTCGACAATCCGTTTTTCCACATAGCCTCTTTCACATGGTTATAGCTAGAGAGCCATCAAGAGTTGGGATTTTAGTTTCCTACAGCTCTGATTGGCTAACCCGTTACCAATGTGAGGGCCGGCCATCTTTCTTTTGATGGACGGTCCACCATTAAAAGGCAAATGAATTCAATTGCCTTTCAATGACGTCATCAAAATTAGTTTGTTTCCTTTCTCTCTCCCCCCACCTCACAAAAACAACACGGTTTTTTCAATCAGGGTCTTGGAACCATATGACGGAAAATTTGACGTCATAGCCTATAAGCCTCATGGGGTCTATCAGGAAACGTCGAAATTTGTAAATCGGTCAGCAACTCTTTTATTCGCAAAGTTTTGTGGCAAGGGTTTGTTTCACGGTATGCAGTAACATGGCAAATGCACAGTAAACAAAACCAGTTTTTTACCACACATTGCGAGTACACGGCGGAGCAGTTCGCCTGATTGCTACAACTGGCGGATGACTTGATTTTGTTATTTATGCTTTTAGAATGGTGGCGGGAATCTCGGCAAAAATAACATCTCCTCAATCGTTGTTTTAAAGCCTGCATTTCTTATCGTCAGTGACTTTTATGCTGGGAGTGTGAAGTGAGAGCAGTGATAGAGCGAAGCTAAAGCATAATCTTTAGAAACATACATACGTGTGGTTCTCATTTTTGTGGGTCCTTTTTGTTCTGTATTTACATTTCATTGTTTTGTAATAGGGTAAATGTAACATAGCCTGTAATTGTTATTAGTTCCTGTATATCATTTTTATTACGTGACCTTTCGTGATTGTTTTTTTGTTGTGTATACCTGTTCATTCATTAAGTGTGTCATTTCTTGACTCTGTGTTGTGTTTTGGGCTAATATTTGTGACAGTTGTTTTCCATTCAATCAATTCACTGTTTTACTGCTATGGACGGAGCCTGTGGTAACTGTTTCGTGCTGACCGTTACTGTTGGTGGTGAAGGCTGAGGAAAAGCGTGGGAGGGTACGTTGAACCACCAGGTCTCAGGGGGAGTGGAGTTGGATTTGAGTGCAGTTGGTGAGAGTGGAAAGGTGTTTAAGTGGAGTTTTGAGTGGAGTATGTTGTGAGTGGAGGTTAATAGTAGCCAGTGTCGCCTATTTTTCTGCTGGGGTCTTGAGTCAACTGTCCCTGTGGAAGTTGAGTCAGGGTGTGTTGCTGTCATGCCTGCTGGTAACACTTCAGAGGATCCCGATAGTGCTAGGACTCAGGTCCACCTGTGACGTATATAACACGTTTACACAGGAATGTCGCAAATTGGCATAAACAATTAGAAAAAAAACGGAATCTTCATTTTTAATGAATCAAGAAAACAATGTCCTTGTGACGGGCCTAGTTCAGCATTACATAGGCGCTGTTTGGCCACCTATCAGATAGATGAAATGTAAAAATTACATATAAGTAATTGTTACACTCTTGTAATTCCAGCTATGTTTGCCAGCTTTATGAACCTACATTAGTGGGTTACAAACAAACATGTGTAACTTGACACATTATTAATAAAAATAAGAACTAAAGTAATGGCATCAAATTAACTATAAAGAAAGGCCAATAGATGTATACATCCATGCCTTTCTTTAAAAAGTGTAATTTTCTATGTCATAACTCTCTTTATTATGCTTGCCAATCATTTGTTTTTCTCCATTCATCTTGTTTCGTCAAGTCCTTTGTACATGTACAAGAGTCGTTTATGCAACATTTAACTTTCAACGTTGTATAACATGACTGCAATCATATTGTATAACGTACGTGTAATTGCATAAGTCTGCGATTGTGTTGACTATGTAATTTTTTTCCATGTCAGGCAGGACCATTTCCACGTAAAAAAAAAAGAAAGAAAGGCTTTTTGTGGTCAAAAATAATCATGATCGGTGTCAGCGTGTGGGAATCCGGCAAGGAATATCAGACTTGCCGAAAAAGGTTGATGATCTCAACGTAAACTACAGGAAAAAATACAGAACATCATGTAACTGCCTCAGGCACAGGAGGTGACTCACCGCTGACAAATCTAATGCTACACAATTGGAGAGGCAGTTTTAAAGGAGAACCTGCCTTCAATTCTTTGTGGAGATTTGCCGGGGATAGGGATATAGGTCTAGATGTGTCACATCTCCACAAGGTCAGTATACGCACAGCATTCATGTGTTTTTGTCCCAATCATGCATTTTTCAATCATAACATATTCAATCACAAGCATTACTGGCTTGGGGTAAAACATTGGATTGTAACATGTTGACGTCACCTGTGTAATAGCATATATACTTACATGTTATTTTACCCTCCATTGCATTCATCAACGATAAAGTGAATGTTCACTAAAACATTGCATGCCATAGCATACAGGATACACCAATTTCCAAAATTCATTTAAAGTTATGAATCAAACGACAGGTAGTACAAATTGTGTAATGTCCACACAGCATTGACTGTGATTACTGTGACAATCAAGCTTAATCATGAAGTTTTGTTTTGTTTTTTTTTTTATGTGGTTTTGGTGTTTTAATTTTAATAATGAACTGTCCCTACGCTTATCAGTTACATTAACTGTCATTACCTCTCTGTGTGGTCCTCTAGATGTGCTAGGAAACTACTTATGAATCACTCAGGTACTTGTGTCAAATGAAAAGGTAATTAACCCAGTATCCTAAGCATCTCAGAATTACAATGTTTAAAGTTAACTAAAACCGTAAAAAATAATTTCTGTCGTGAGGTAGGCTCTGTGTAATGACTATCCAATCATGTATCAATTCATCAAGGTGACACAAGTTTACAAATGTACATATGATCATCAGTCCACATGTTACTTAGCATGTATGTTAATGTATCCCCCAAAAAACAACGAATCAATTGAAGTAGGGAGCATCAGTGTCATGTGTGCTTCTTACTATGGAGAAATATGCGTGTAACACTTTAATTGTTGTGACTTCACGTTATCTAATGATGCTTAAATTATATAGAGAATACATATACTGTAGGAAATCATAGAAAGACTGAAATGCCGCATGTAGCAAAATGGATGCTAAATATAACAATGTTTAAAGTACTTAAGACACCACACCCTGTTACATGTAACGTACTGAAATGTACATTGGTGTGAATACAGGTTCATGTGATTAATTGTATAATAATACTATTGAGTAACTCAATAAAACAGTAATATAGAATGCATGGTTATAAATTAAACTATAGGGTAATGTTTCAGATAGAATGCGTACAGACGTACGTCGTACCTAACTCTGTAAATATATTGTATGCTATAAAGAGCAAACTGTATATACACAAAGAAAGATCCATAACAGCGATGACAATTACTAAAATACTCTACATGCACTTCAATACAACATGTTTTCACTACAGTATTACATAGGTGTAGTACTGTATACCATGTACACTCTTCTCTTGAACATCTTATACGAACATTATCAAGATGTGTAATAGGAACGCTTTTTTTCTCTCTGAAATCTATAGTACACATGCCATGCCCAGGCCAACAGGGCATGTTTCCCAGAACGATTCCAGCACCACTTCACAAAGGTGTGGTATTTTGTGGTCCACACTATCTCCAATTTGTGACGCGTTAAAAAGATATATAAGTTGACTTAGGAATAGGCCACTGGTATATGATGTCGTAATTTACCACGTTTGGAGTGTTGGTTTTAAGAGGTTGCAAACGTAACTTGTGCATACATATGGTGACACTGAACTGCGACAATATAGTTCATAGTATGAAGAACGAAAAACATTACAGTTTCTTACATTTCCTATGGTACATAAAGACAGATACATATCAAATGTTTCCTTACTGAACATGCCCTAGGTGTAATTACTGTTGGTACATGACATGAGAATCACATGCACACTTGGCATGCTATATCTGCCGACATTGACAGGATGTTACAGTGGTATACATTTTTATGTACATAGATGTTTCCATCTCCTGTCTTATTTCTTTCTGGACTTGACTGTATCCCGAGGTGTATCATCACATAGTGGCACAGTCCAACCAGGAGTCATAAATGCCACAACAAGCCATGTACCAAAGTCTTTGTCGCCGCACACATACTGGTCCTGCAATAGAGCTTGCTGAATATCTGATGGTTGTCACACCACGTTACCCCGGCATCAGGACATGCTTCTGTTCAGGACAATGTAGCATGAATCTGCAGCATAAAAGAACTTTTGCATGACAACATCAGTGGGAGGCTCAAACTGTTTGAATCGGTCAAGCAATCTATTGCAGGAAGTATTCATTGAGCACCACCATTTGTGGGCCTATAAAACTGGTATTGTGCTCAGGAATGCCTACTTCAGACTGGGCACATTGAATCAAAACCGGTTTTTTTCTCCACAGAAACATCTGTAGGCCGTCTCTCAACTCCAAACCAACCAGGACAAATCGCATCACCACATATAATCCCCCTGTGTCTAAAATTAGGCACCATCTGTAGCAACACTTTGGCCAAAGAACACATAACACCAAAAAATTAAAACCCTTTTTATTATCTTGCCTGGAACATTACGACTTTCTGTTTCCCCAGTCCTTTTATTCCCACCACCAACCACGACACAACTTCCAACAAATCAATCAAATCACTCCATCCTCAGGGGCATAATGAAATGCAGTACAAAGTGTGCATAACATGCCACAGTTGAACGATGCAATAAAGGTAAAGGAAATTACCTTTTTCACAGAACAGCAATGGTTTAACACATCTCAGTGCTCATGGTTAACCCCAGCAGGCACAACGTCTGCCCACAAGGGGAATATGGTACAATCCTCGACAGCATCATACAGGGCAATTGTCTGACAACATATGCACCCATCCCAGCAAAAAATTTGTTTAGCCTTACACACCCAGCAACCCCAACCTTTCTATCATCCAATCTTAGGAATGGTATCTTCAAATGTCATCTTCCCAAATTTACCACTTTATAATCACAGACACAGCAGTCCCATCAATGGAGAATTGTGTAATAAAACATGGATGTGTTTAAAGAATTGAATCATCAATCTCAGCATGAACAAATGCAATTGCAAAGTTAAGCACTTCAAAATAAACAACAGATCCTAGGCTCACATGAGCCTCAGGACAACAAGGTAAGTGCTGTAGAAGTGAACAAATCCGCCAGCAGACATCCATACAGAATGTCCGAAGAACACCATGCGAGTGAGAAGTCATCGCCAGTGTACTCGAGATAACACAGAATTGTCAGACATGTTCCGCGAAAGAAAGCATCTTGGACGAGGTTGCAAAAATCCGTTTTCCAAAGTAAAACCCAGCCTTCTCAAGATCTCAGAAATAATCATACAAATAAATCAGCATATGAGTGACTCACCGTTTCACATTGTCTACTCAGTCATGGGGCAACTCAAGTGTTCAGGGCCTCAACCATGGAAGGTTTACAGGATTCCCTACGGTATGCACAACACAATCTGCCAGACTACTGGGTCCAGGACGAGCCCATGATGAGGCAGCTTTTCTAATTTTGTGACATCTTTACCCTGTCCTTTTTGCGGCAATCGAGGACGGGAGTTCTGAAGGCCTTTTGTACTTCATTAGCTACCGTTATACAATGTGTGTCAAGAATGGAATTGTTTAAATAAATATACCCATAGTTCCACTTCCATATAGTAGTTGCTATTAAGACTTATGCCATATAAATAGGAGTTATATAGTATGTAAACATTCCTATTATTGACTACTGAAACAGCAGTTTTTCAATACTGTTATGTTGTGCCTGCAAAAGTTTATCTTGTCATAATGACCGTTACTGTACATAGTTTTTTGACATTTAAGTCATATGTTGTTCTTGGGTTTCAGTTTGCAAGGTGACACATGCAGGCGTTATGTAACCCAAGTTTTAGAGTTTACTAACGCATGTGTTAAAAGACCACACTCCAATATTGCACCTGTTGATGCAATATAATAAAAGACGCAAGAACCGTATATGTATATGTTATATACTATATAAAGGTAGATGGTTAAAGTACATTGTTTGGAGCAGGGCTGAACATGTATGTGTTTACTATCAAATTAACATACCACTGTGATTTCAGTTATACAAATTTAGGCATGTATTATTAAAATGTGGAATTTTTTACAAGAAGTTTGGACAAATTGTATGTGTTTTTCCTCACTAGGCATCAAAAATAATGCAGATTCCTGCTTGCACATAATAGAGATATTTTGCACAGGTATCCAGTAACGACGCACTTATTTCGCCACAGACCTGGTAGGGGAGAATACATAGGAACAGAATGCACATTGTTTAGTTACCTTGAGAATAAGAAGAGCTTGATCAAAATGAAACTTGTTACCTAGTGCACACATCTTGCTGGCAAACAATTTCACTTTAAACCAAGAGCACCAGTTACATAGACAAATGGCGGGTTTGAGGGAGAGATGCAGACACTACCACAATTCACATTTAGAAGAATTAATTTTTTCACGCGATCGAAGTACAGAAGACCACAAAGCCACAACTCATGAAATTTATGCTTACATTATTGGTAAATATCCTACATATAGTTCCAGGAGAATGAGCCACACAATTGGCAAAATACAAGTAAGACCAATTTTTCAGTCCAGCAAGGTTTCTTTAGAGTAATGCCACGTGAATAGGCGAACATGAGAAACCGATGCTGTTTGGGATAACAGGTTCCTTTAGAATCATGCCAGAATGGAATTATTTATTGAGAAACAGCCTTATATCAATAATCTGCTTCTTACTGGGCAGCTCCTGCTGTTGTTTTGCCAGCGATACTGCAGCACAGTGGTTCCGCTGAGTATGATTTTCAGTATAAAGAAAAACAAGTGGGTGTGAGAAATTTCTCCCAACTAGTCTCCGGTAAGAATTTGTGCTGTTAAAGAAGGTGGACTACCCTCCCCGGCGGTCCATCAGCGCTACCATGTTCAAGAAGCTTCCGCTGGCACATTCATGTATATGCAGGCAGACTTCACCATTTGCTGACCACCCTTTGGGCAAGGCTAACAACGTGTAAGAGACACAATCATAATTTTAGACAAATTCACAAAAGTTAATATGTGTTAATTGGTTCTTCACATGCCATATTTCATTGACCAGGCACTGACATGTTCAAGCACACATTTGTTGTATCTATGAAACCCGTGGTAATAAACAAGAAGCCATGCACACACAGCAGGAAAAAAAACTGACACAGAAATATAACGGCAGATACGCGTGCAACACACAAAAACAAACGCTGATGCACAGTGAAAGCTCATCGTACAACTCGTAATGACACATCACCCTTAAGCCCCTTGAGCGTAAACACTCCTTGACCTCACACATAAACACACACACCCAAACTCTGCTTGACAAAGACAACAAAGTTTGACAACTTCACACACAATTCATATTCACAGACATGAGCCATTGTTTACAACACTAGTAAACACGGAACACACAAAACACACAGCATTTCAGCGCATAAACACAAAAACACGAATATTGCCGATGTAAATTAAATTGCATGTTAAAAAGAAAACCGGCTTGACATGCGGTAACAATTAAGCGCGCCATGATATAGCGGATGTAATTTGCCAACAAAGACAAAACATTTTTTTAAACATATATACAATAAGATTATATATATTATATATATCCCAACAAGAGGTGACCTAGGGCGCGAAGTAAAAACAAGAAAAACAAACCTAGGGTAATACGTCAAACATTTGTCCCTCCAGAGGGTACTATATGCACCTTACAAACGAGTAAGATTATCCGCCTTGTATCCACTCTGGGATCTGGAACAATTATAAGATCTGGAACCATGCCAGCAGCAACTCCTCCACATGAAACGTATCCTTCGGTTGGAGTATCACATGTTGGAAGAGAAGTGTGACACCTACATAATTTTACACAGTTTTATTATAAAAATTAAATAAAAAAAATGACAATAGGTAACATACTACTCACACTTTGTGAGTTTGGGTAAAAGCGTTTAGAGAATGTTAGAGCTTCTCACACTCATAAGGTTCGGTCTCCGTGGACCTATACACACAGTCTCTATTGGCTCCTTATATAATGTCCTTATAACCACATGTGGTGTTTGGCCAACGTATCCAAGGGTATGGAGTCACTTAGTAGGCACTCCCATAATGTCCAGATCTCTGAGGTGTGTACTAGTCCGTTGTTGCAGATCCTAGTACAGGGCCGTGTGTCCTTTAGCTGCACCTGATGTGTAGTAGTACTCAACGCTAACCGCCATGAAAATGAAACTGACATTTTGCTGTGTTACGACAGACTCCAATTCATATCATTCTTCCTGTAATTATACAGATCAACCAGTGACCGGGAGATTTGGATCCAGAATCTCGGAGACGACTGACGTCACCACTCCGCCGCTTGCATGCGGGACGCCACGGAGGACTGGACAGTGACAAGAAGCGGGGAGGTTCACAGACTACCAAGACGGACACAACCAAGGGGGAAAAACATCACACTACCCCTGAAGTAGCGACGTTGAGTAGCTACTAGCAACTTAGGTGCAGCTAAAGAGACACAACGGCCCTTTCCTCTACGGATCATCTCAACAACGGAGCTAGTAATACCCTACCCACCGCCCATCAGAGGCTCTAGGACATTTATTGGGGAGTGCCTATTAATGACTCCAGACCCTTGGAAGTTGGCCATAACAAAACGACCACATGTGGTTTATAAGGACATTATATAGGAGCCAATAGAGACTTGTGTATAGGTCCACGGTACCTACCACTAATGATGAAGTGTGATAAGCTTCTAAATCTCAACCCTTTTACCCCACTCCACAAAGTGCAGTATTTTGATCTGTCCATTTTTTTCTTCATTTTATAATAAACGTGTACAACATTTATGTGTCCCACTTCGCTTCCAACCTGTGATACTTCAACACGAGGTATGTTTCCTGTGGATGAGTTGCTTCTGGCTGTTCCAGATCTTCATTATTGTTTCCCAGATCCCAGAGTGGCTACAAGGCCTGATTATATCTACTCTCGCTGTAAGTTCATATCGTACCCTCTGGCGGACAAATTGGTTTGAACGTACTTACCCTAATGTTTGCATTTTTCTTGTTTTTACTTGCGCCCTTAGGTCACTTTGTTTGGATCTCCCTCTATTACCAGCCCGTGGAGCGGTAGAACCTTCCTGGCTAGCAAACTAAATCCGGGAAGTTATATTGAATGAGGTAGTAATAGAAAGAAACCCTCCTATATATTGGGTAGATATTATTATTAGTCTCTCTGTGATTATGGGCGCTTATTGTAGTTTTTTCTGTTTATATATAATAATATCCTATATATATAATCTATAGATATATAATAATATATATAATATATATATCGCCATAATAGTTTCTATTTGTTTGAAATAACACTTGTTAATGCATTTCTCAATTAGTGTCTTCTTCATAACATGGTACATGTGCATATATTTATTAATATAATATATGTTTATAGAAAGATTATACGTATAACATACATGTACGTAATAAGCCACAAGACGCCAATCTCAATGAATGGCCGTGTTCCTGTACGTGTACATGCTGTCAACTTACTCCACCACCCCAGTGCCATATTATGAGCTAAATGGGTATGCCTATTCTATTAGTGGCGCGCGGCAGTCATTTGCCGTCGCGCACATGATGCCGGAAGTTCTGTGGACTCACATAAGAAAAACAATTCAAACCGTTTGCACTACATATTGTATCATAAAATGAAAATTTTGTTCGTAAACCCATTTTCCTGTCAGAGGGCTAATTCATACTTCCAACATAACATCTGGGTTCCACTCCAATGATTTTTGTCACGACACAGTAAAATTCGTTGCAAAGTGTTTAATTAATAATGTATATTAGTAAATTATATGATGTAATGTTTCATTTTATCTTCCCTTACAGTGGTCTCTTGCTACCTATGAATTTTTGTGTTCCGAAATAAGCAGAGCTATCGTAAAGAATAACATCTAATTAATACAGCTCGGAAGACAACATTCATGCTTACTACTGCCTTTCCTGCTTTTTGTTTTTTTTTTAACTTTCCAGTATGTGCTTTTCCCCGATAATGTTAATGGAAAACATGTAATAGACACCAAGTAATCAGAGAACCACCACGTGTTTCATATTTTAATCTTACACATGCAGGGTAGTTTTACACACCATTTTGCAACTAGGATATTAAACACACAAGTTTTAACTGTTAGGCCAATTTGTAACACATGTATTACCTGTTAATAAATTACTTGTTACTTTCGGAATATTCATAAACATAGTACGTGTTTGTATAATAATGATCATGCAATCAAGGAGGGGGTCCTGCTCTTTGTGTTTACCTATTTACGACAAAGTTGATAATTTACATGCTGTTTCGTGCATCAAGTATACGACCCCCCAGTACCCACAATAAAAACAGTACAGTGACCCACAATAAACATAATTCTATTTATTAAATACATTACCCTCCCCCTGTGCCCCCCCCATAAATACAACATTTATTCTTTTACATACAGGGTTCATAACGCAGCCCCACGCGAGTCCCCGGTGGGCTGGCGGGGCACCTGGACAGACCTACAGTTTACCAGCAGCCCTTTTTACACAGGTTCTGGAGGCCTGCTGGTTGATCCCGCCAGAACCATGGCCCCCAGGTGGTCTCCTTGGGGCACCGTGGGCCACAATTGGGTCCCCACGGTAGGCCTGCGGATGTCTGGGAGCCCTGGGGCAGACCCACAGGTGTCTGCGGGGCCTCGGGTGGTTCCCTCGGGGGTCTGGGGAACTCACGGGTGCTCACTACTGGTCAGCGGTGCCCTCACAGAAGTGGGACCACACATCGTCATCCCCGCAGACTACAGGTCGGCGGTGCCCCCACAGAAGTGGGACCACACATCGTCATCCCCGCATGTGTCACCCGTGGAACCACCAGCCTGATACCCTTGGGATACCCGAAGATACCACAGGTGGTCTCCAGAGGTCCCACGCAGAACCACGGAACCAACCCTGAATGTAAAAAAAATAAACATGGCCTATACATTCAATACATACACCCTCCCCCCCAACACCTACAGTACAATAATGTGCAAAATAACTATTATCCAGATATGGATAATAGATTAATTGCCCATTATTAAAAACATTAACCAGCATATTCAAATAAATAAAGTACTACTGACCTCATCAATACGAAGTGTTCGTAGCCAGCAACATCCTTGTCTTGCCCAAAACATACATAGCAAATACAAAGCCAATACATTGCAAGTACATTCAGATATCAATTAACCCCTTAAACACCTTATCAGATAATAACCGCAAAGGTGATTAAGGGGTTAAGCCACACCGGCCCGATACCCACCCTTCACCCATGAATTTGTACAGTGGCTTCATCATGCAACTATATATATATATATATATATATATA